>WHVA01000294.1:0-141680 GCA_015179125.1 Gautieria morchelliformis
AGACCCGTTGTGGGAGTTCTGTTGGCAAGAACAATACAAACCTTATCACTTCAACCCACGATGCCACAACTCTCATTACCCAATTAACTTCGGGTAACATCTCAATGATTTCCACCACAGTCAACAGGGAAAGTTCTTCTGCATTTTCATCAAAAAATGAACATGGCCACCTGAACCAACTCGCCAATGTCAACACAATACCAGATTCAAATCAACAAAACTGTTTACATCGAGACTGCATTCTTGTTAAGATGGCACGAGGAGAGAATTTGTTAGGACAGGTGAGGAATACAATCAGATAAACGTAAAATCTTAGGAGACCGACCCCTTTAAATTAAACACCAATGGCCGTCTTACATTTCTCAGCCATGCCAACTGATGGTACTTTCCACAGATCATTGGGTTCCTTCATGAATGGAGCCTAAGGACGTAACAAACCAAGAATATTTCCGAGCTGATGTCTTCAACAAGGAAATTTTTCGTTGCTCCCTTAGGACACCAGGCTCAGAGAGGGTAATCTCTCATCCAGCCTGCGCCAAGACATCATACTTGACGGTGCCTGCCCAAGACCAAATAAGAGCAAAGATAAGATACAGAACCGTAACGCCTCCATCACTTTCGTGATGGATCTGATCAGGAAGACCCGTTGACTAAGCGTATTACAAAATTGCCAAATATCACTATTTTAGGGAGAAATTGTATTACAAAATTATACGCTTTCACTTTACACAGTAAAAAAACTCGCCCATACATACCAACAAATACAATGAAACGCGATGTCAGATCTATATCTTCAGTGGTTAGAGAGCCCTTGTCTTCGACAAGGGAAAGAAACTCCCACGCTCATGTGATTGTCAGGTGACTGCAGATAATCAGGTGACTTTGAGGTCAGGTGATTGTCAGGTGACTGTGGATGATCAAGTGACTTTGAGCTGTTTTGAGGTCATGTGATAGTCATGTGACCATGGGGGATTCTTAGCTAAACTATCAAGAGATTGTTGTATCTTGTGGACCCAATGTGAGTGTAGCATAGAAATATTAATACAACCTTTCTTGAGGACATTTGATACTAATTAACTACCTAGTAAATGTTCATAAATAGGTAGCTACTTTGTGGACGATCCCTAACACCCCCTCAGGTTCATGCATCATCATCCCTGTCACATGGTGGTCTATAGAAGGACAAGAAGCACTGACCCCAGAAGCCCACGTCATTCATGCATTGCAGAAGCAAGATGGATCGATCCATACACAATCAGAGCCTCGTGTGCAAGATATACGTGTACACGGACACAAATGTTACAATATTTGGGTCAACATGTATGGCTGGGCTTTCTGTTCATGCCTGTACTTCACTGCTACCAAGGGTGCATGCAAACACCTCTGGGCCATGAGACTGAGCATGCCAGAGCTTGTCACCTCCACAGATCTCTATCCGGCACAATATGTATTCAAATTCCCTGTCAGTGAGATTGAGGCACGCCAAATATATGAAGCATGTTTCATTCAACAACAATGATCTCCAACACACACCCAGCCACTCCCCCTCCCTCGTTGTCTAGTTCTTCAACCACAGCGGGCATCCCTTCTGCTTCTAACTCCCAACTCCAACCTCTATTCCCCAATCTTTCAACTACAGACCCCAACGCAAATATGACTGCTAGTTTACAGACTATCTCCAGCATGGCAAACACCTGGCTGATGAACACTATGGAACAGACAGATAACCAGTCTGACAATGAAGACAGCCTTTCAATGGCAACATCTGACAGCATGTCTGACCATGATGAGTGCAGTGCCGGTGGGATGGTAAGATGGCTTATCAATTGTATGGATCTAGCTAATATCTTTTTGAATATGCTAGTATGAATATGCTAACTATGAAGCTATTCACCATCAAGTTGTAGACAAACTTGAACACACAGTGTACAGCATGCTTCCACAACTGCACGGTATCATCTCCCTCCTCAAGGATGAGGATGCCAGTCCTCAGTCTGCCAAACTGTCAACCAGTGCTGAGCTCCATGAGCTCCAAGAGACTTGTGCCAGGCTGGAGATGATGTTGAGTCGTATTATAGGCAAAGGGAAATGAACACAGCCCACCACTCTTACTCCCACAGGAAATCTCAGTGTCAGTCAAGGACTTACCATAAAGTGTTCAGCTTCTCTAAGGTACTGACTGTATATTGATCTATCAATCTGTTTTTAGCAATTAGGACATGCTCCTGAGATATTTACTAGGCCTGAGAAGCAGACTCTGCTCCCACCATCTCCTGAACCCAGGCAGCGCCAGAAGATATCACATGAAGTATGGTAAACGTGGGTAGTAGTTCATGTGGTATGTTTCGAATTCACACAGTTGGTATTGTTGGTCCTGCACATGTACATATATACAAGAAAGTACTAGGGTCATATGAGTCTGTCTGTTCACTCAATCACTACCAAGTTTAGCGTTGGTCCTTAATCACCTGCATAGTATTACCAAGAAAGGAGTTCAGTTATTTCTAGCTACTCTGGACATACATCAAGAAATTGGAGCATAGTGACAGGATGGATCTATGGAACAGGGTCAGAGAGGTATGTCAGGATACACCCACATTGGGCATTTTGGTCTGTGCACATAGAGTAGGGTTTCCTTTGTAAAAAATGGTTGCAATTACACATGTCAAATGCTCACCAAACTGTCTCCGAATCAATACCTTTGTTAGAGCGAAGGCCCTGAAAGACTTCCTCCAATTGCCAGCCACATAGCGGTGGCACATGTCGATTGTACATAAATGCAAGATGAGCCTCGGGTGGCTCCCAAAGGCATGCTGTATCACCATGCATTCAGTCTCCTTGGCCAAACAGGCATAAGCCATGGTTGAAGAAATTTGATTTGAAAAAGGTAGATACCTGGCATTATAGTTACTCTGTCAGTTAAATTCCTTCTGGATAAAGGGGTGGTCTCTATCGCAAGTGCATCCTGGTAAGCCAATGACTGGTAGCTAGAACCAGAACTGGTCGTAGTTTGAGCCATTTCCAGCTGGTTGTCAAGATTGGTTTTTAGGCGTTAATATCATGTATTAGTGAACACAGCGAATGCCCAAATAACTTGTGCGGATAGATGTGCCATTCGGCGAATAAGGTGAACCAATAAATGTTCAGAAGATAAGAGGGCTGCCCAAATGGAGCTTGCCCTATCTACAGTCATAGCGAAATAGCCCGTAACACTTGACGAGGTAACGTGCAAGGTGTCACGGAAAGGTTGTTTAAGTAGCAACAATCCTTTCACCAGCGAAGGCGCTCCTTCAGAGCCCTTTGCCGACAATGCAGATAGTAGTACGAAGACTAAGGTAACAAAGGTGAAGTATGAAAACTCACCAGTGGTGCTTAAGTCTTCCTCTGGTCGAAGATAGAAATCTATAGGAGAGGGCTCAAGACGATGGTCACAGTAAGGTCAAGTTTTGCACAAGATAGACATATGATAATTGAACTGGGGAATATACATGGGAATGGAAACTACTTGTATCGAATGCTCGTATGATGTCAGCAAATAGGAAAGAGGCCGTTTGGAGTCAGGGTTGGATAGGGGTGCGCAGTCATGATACAAAATAGATGAAACACAGATACAATAGAATGAAGGGGAAGTGCGAACATGAAACGACAGGGAGGAAAGGGGATGAAGGTACTTATGTATGAAAACACGCCTTGGGACCTGCATATACACCACCCTGCAGGGACTCTCCGTCTGCTGGGTTGATCCCACATGACCTACGGGTAGGACGTCCTGCAAATGCATTCCGGCCATACGAACACCTAAAGGGCTTGTGTTGGGAAGATGATGGGGCCAGTGATGGACCATCACACTGGGTAGGGGATGTTGATCGTGTTTGATGGCGTGCCTGCTGGCAAATGATGCGAGCAGCGAATGGTCATTCAGCAAATGGGGCAAAGAGCGAATGGAGCGAACATAGAGGAGGAGTGGTCGAAGGGTAGGGAGAACTCAGGTGAAGCTGCAGGAGTAGCGGTGAGGGGGAACATAGAGACAGTGAGGTAAGGGAAATAGACAGGTCATGACACTGGTTTGACGGCGGCATATCCAATGATGACCCTGATGACCCTGGAACCATAGGCCCTTTCGAAGATGGATATTGGCTGGTGGGTGACATAGTGTGTGAAGGGAGTGGAAGATGTGGCATTGTAAACATCGAGGAGGGGGAAGATGGTGTAGAGTGTGATGGTAAAGCGAGGGTAGGAATGGAGAAGGAAGAAGCTGTGTCCAACGGTGATCCCAAATGGGGGCTACCCAGAAATGGGTCATCAAAACTTGCAGTGTGAAGTTGAGCCTTTTTTTGGATCCCAGAGTCTATCTTGGCTTGTTTTACAACTGTTGATTAAACTTCAGTGAGTAGCATAGAAATACTATGCCCGCTGCAACTACTTACCCCCACCGAACCCTCCCCGTCTTTGCTGGTGACTTTGGTACGGAGGTGGTGGAGGGATTGGTGAGTGTGAGCCTGTACAAGATACCACTGGACTGGCCAAGGGTGATTCAATACACGATACTACAAATTTGGTGGAGGGGGAATCCCATCCTAGCTGCCAGTTTACAAACCAATGAACAGGTAAGAGTGAACAACACATACTATTGCTAGACTTGTGTGAAGAACGGAGGAGTCGATATCTATCAAAGTCCAGGATACCTATGGACAACTGTTAAGTGGCCACTGGACAGAAAACATAAGTCAAAGCAAGAGATTACCTGCACCACAGTCTCCATCAGGTCTTGAAGTGCACACTGCTGCTGGTAAATCAGGGTTATTCCTAATTAAGTCTGTCAAGCAGACTGATAAAAGTTAGAGGTCTGGTGGTGAAGATTAGATAGAAGAGTCCTTACTCCATGTGCCACAGCCATGCCACTTTTGTGCGCAAGCGGCAGCAACCCTACCTTGGTATTGCCCACTTTGGACAACCCATATATTATAATAGTGGTGTTTACCCGGGTCTGTTTCCTGTGTAGCGCAATGGCACTCCAGTAGATCAAGAAGAAGAGATTCAAAGGCTTGTGGCAATTCATAGTCGGTGTACAACTGATTATCAAGGTGACAAGGCCTGTAGTCATTTTTTGTCCATCAGAAATAAAATCACATGTGGAGATTCTCATACCTGTCAGGGGACACCCTGTCTTCCAGTTCTGACACCACACCAAGTTCCGACTCCATTCCCGACTCCGCTTCTGGTTCCGCTTCCATCTCCGACTCCGCTTTTGGAAATGATTCCGCTTCTGGCAGAACTTCCACCAGTTCTGTTCACTTTGCCAATTTCACTCCACTTTCCGACTTCCGCTCTCAGAACAGTCTCGGAAGTCAAGCGACTTGTGTAATAGGTGGCATCAAGGGTTGATCAAGGGTCAGGGAGGTCAGGGGGGTGCAGGGTTGATGGTGAGTGCCAAGTGTTGTCCCTAGCTGCGGAGCATAGTATAATACGGACTTGCTGACATTAGGGGTCCTTAGACTTTTCTCTTCGGATTTCCCCTTGTCAGCTTACAGTACCAATGATAAACCTTTTCACCTTCTCACACCCACGTTAGCATCATGTTCACCATGCATATATGTTCACGATATGGTTTGAACGTCTCTAGTTGGATGGCACTGACCTTGTCAATTTCAGGGTGTGCAGAGCTGTGCAAAGATCCACCAGAGAAGGTTGAGCCATGCGAGGAATCTGAGCCATTTGTGGTAGCATATTTGGGAGTAGCAAGCAGCCCAGAATACATGTTGTGGCACAGGAGTGTTCCCACCCATTCCATCCTCGCTCTATATACTTCCATGAGCTCTTCCAAAAGGAGAAAATATATTAGTCTTCCATCAAGCATACGACATGAATTCATTTGCATTACTTTGCATCTGTTTTACTGTGCTTTCCACCCATGTGACATTGTGAGACATGCCTACTCTTTGTTTCATTGTCTATCTTTTGAGACAATTGTTACTAAGTATTCATGTTGGCTATGGATTGCTTTGCATATGTTTTACCCTGTTTTCCTCACATGTGACATTGTGGGACAATGGGTACTCTTCATTTCATTGGTTATCCTTTGAGACAATTGTTACTAAGTATTCATGTCATTGGCTATGGATTGCTTTGCGTACGTTTTACCCTGTTTTCCTCACATGTGACATTGTGGGACAATGGTTACTTTCATTTCATTGGCTATCCTTTGAGACTATTGTTACTAAGTATTCCTGTCATTGGCTATTGGTGTGCCATGTGCTTTGCATCTGTTTTGCACTGTTTGCTTATCATGTGCCGGTTAGCCTCACGTGACGCTGCGAGGATGTTATTGTTTTCCTTGGCTTTGCGCTTTCAGCTCCTTGCCTGTAACTCAGGCCTCCACCTACCGCAGACCACCTGCTTCCGATGGACCTAATGGCATAGTTCTTCAGTTGGTCATGAAATGCAACAACTTACAAAAACTTGCTGGTCCGACATTACCCCTTCTCATACAGGTAAGCATGTTTGGAGGGTCAGAGTATTGCCCACTGGTGTTGTCAGCAGGTGGCCGGAGGATCGTTATCGATATTGGGCACCACAGTCAATGACTTGACCAAATTGCACACCTGCTCCCGTGTATGCAGTCCCACACGCCCCTCTCTTCCTGCTTCTGCCTCACCCACGATATTCCTCGCTGGCCCTCCCAGCCCCCCCCCACCAGCAGCACCGACACCCACACCCCGTCGCACACCCCTCCAGCCCCGTAACACTACTCCAAAACATGGCATTCAGGCAGCACAGCTGTGTATCAACCTGCGCATGGAATATCAATGTCAGCAGGGGCGAGCCGGTCTCAGAATGCATGAGGTGCTGCAGCAGCAGTTGCAGGTCGGTGGGGAGTGAGCTCTGCCCGGGTGCATGTGCGTGGGGCGAGGGGTGCAAGGGTGATGATGGGTGGGGTGAGGGGGATTGAGAACCAATTCCAAGTCAAATAGGATACAACATTTTACTCAGGAGACAGTCGCAAATCTGGCAGTGACAGATGGTGACAGGTGCTAAGGCATACTAGAGCCCATGAAGTAAAGGGGACTTCCACAACCTTTTGTAAGCTCTGTAATTGTTAAATATACCTTTACGTGTATTCACAGGGGGATCAAAGTGCCGACACATTTCTGCAGCGTTCTGACTTCACACTCACGTTTGAGGCCATTTGCAGCATTCTCCCCAATGGGTGCTCTCCGTCCTTTTGAACATTCATCCAAATAAGACCATCTCCCAGGTGCAGAATTACATGCGAATAGTATGACAAGTCACTGGTGGATAGACAACTCTAATCAGATATCAACGGCAAGGACAACTGTCAAGACATTCTCAGTCAGATCAGTGAGTTGTTTTCCAAGAATGTTTCACCCAATCGCTCATTTGCACCTGTTGGGCTTGTCAGGGCAAACCTTTCAGCGACTATCTACAATAAACTGTTGAATGGTGAACTTCTGGCCCAGCTCACATGAGTGCCAAAATTTCTCTGTCTTGAGGTGTGCAGGAAATTCTGACAAATATGAAGGACCTTGATGGTAGAAGGCCATGAAAAAACTGTGACTACAATCTCGTGGGCATTGTACTGCCTATCCATTCACCCCACTGTCCAAAGCGAGCTCAGACAAGAAATTAAAGCAACACATCTACAGCCTGTACAGCGCGGAGACGCAGAGCTGACTGCTGTGGATTTGGATTCTATGAGACTCTTGGGGGCAGTCTTGAAGGTTTGTTCTGTTGTGCTTGACTGCGTAAGTTCACCACTGAATCTGACTTTCTCCGTTTGTCTCCTCTCAGGAGACCTTAGGTTTCACCCTATTTTACCACAAATGCAGCGCATAGCTGGCTGTGTGTTACGACTGTTCCAATCAACCATCTCCACCACCTCCACATATCCTCCGCGCCACCTCCGTGCCACCTCCAACTCTATTCCGACATCCGCAATATCCGCAACCCTCCTCGACCCCTTGTTCTTTCAGTACCCCTGGCCACCTCCAGATACCAGCCCCCGTACTCGACCCTGAGCACAGCAAGATACCATTTCCGTAGTTCCGCTTCTTCCGATGCCTATTGTACTTACCCGCCTTGTTCTTTGCCATTGTACTTACCCTACCCTGCACCCCCCTTGTCACCCTATTGTTCCGTATTAGTTACTTACCCTGTATGTCTATCCGATTCCTGCACTCTCTGGAACTTGCTTAGTATCATATCATTACCTGTTGTTTCTGCGCTTTGTATAAAACCCCCTCATGTATGTCTGATATTCTGAAATCAGATAATCACCTTCGATACTTGATTTCCTTCGCTCCATCTCCTGTTCTTAGCACAGCGAGTCTAGCAAGACCTCAGTCTCTCCGCCTCCCATCTTCCGCCTCAATTCCGACTCAAGTTCCGACCAACCTTCAGTTCAGTACATTCCGACTTCCGAGCCATTTCCGAAATACCTAGGACAATAGTTCATTGGGGGCGCAACCTACAAGTTGAAGCCGCTGTCCTTTCCAGTTCCGACTTAGCGGAAATCTTGATACGTAACACTATGATGCTATCATACTGCTATCTACACCACTGTGAACGAAGACGGGTCAGTTCATCACTGGCATTCCGATCAGTAAGGAACTCCTATCAATTGTGGCATTCAACAGGCAAGTAGCACCTCCATCTTTCCTTGACTCTGCAACATCTTGGTCATTCTTCCACAGACTGCAGTCGGTGTGGGGAGAGGCTGCAGACATATGGAGGCCCCAACGATTCCTTGAGGAGACACACCACCGAGAACGAAATGACTGCTGTGGGCGTCTATGCTAACATGTACCAGCTAAGTGACGATGACAGTTTCTTCTACATGCTGAATTAATTGTTTGCTCTAGGGCTACTTTCAGCAGTGGTGGACATACCTGCATCGGGTTTGAGGGTGAGCGTGAGGGTGGGAGGTGCGGTGTGCTGGGGTGACGGGAAGGTGCTGGCGACGCGGCATCGAGCGGGGGGTGGGTGTAGAACTGGGGCAGCCCCATGTCCGAGTCTGCATCCTCATCCTCCACCACCATGTGGTCACTCCCAATCCATGCCATCTCCCCCTCCTTCCCATTCTATCTCCCTGTCATGACGCGTTTATTTCCCCATACTTGCATACTCTGTCCTCCCATTTCTCACTCCACTTCCGTGTTCGCTCCGATCGCCCTTGCCCTGTTCGGCAACCGATCTTCGCTGTTCGCCCACTCACCATAGCCACGCCATCAACGCACGATCGATGTCTTTGGACCGACTTGGTGGTTCATCACTGGTCCTATCACCTCCTCTGTTCAACCCTCTTTCGATGGTGTTCCTATGATCGGATTGTCATGACTTGTGTATTTCCTGCACCTTGGTATCCCCGGTATCCCCGTTTCCCCTTTCACCATACCTCCTCCGCCTTCGCTCGGCTTCGCCCCACAGTTCGACCACTCCTCCCCTATGTCCTCTCCATTCGCCCTTTGTTGCATTCGCCAAACAACTATTCGCTGCTCGCATCATTCGCCAGCAGGCATGCCATCAAATACAACCGATACCATTTACCCAGCGTGATGGTTCATCACTAACCCCATCATCTTCTCAATCCAACCCCTTTGGATGTTCATATGGCCAAAGTGTGTTCACGGTACGTCCCTTCCGTAGGTTGTGTGGGATCAACCCAGTAGACGAAGAGTCCATGCAGGGTAGCATGTATGCGGGTCCCAAGACATGGTTTCGTACATAAGTGCCTTCGCCACCTTTACTCTCCGTCATTTCATGTTCGCACTCTTCCATCACTCTATTGTATGTTTATTCCATCTACTTAGTATCATGACTGCACACCCCTATCCAACCATGACTCACGATGGCCCCTTTCCTATTAGCTGATACCTTACGAGCATTCGATATAAGTAGTTTGCATTCACATGTACATTCCTCAGTTCAATTATCATACATCGTCCATCTTGTGCAAGCTTGACCTCGCTATGATCATTGTCTTGAGCCTTTTCTTAGAGTTTTCTATCTTCAACCAGAAGTGGACTTAGGCATCACTGGTGAGTTCTCATACTTCATCTTCGTTACCTTAGCCTTCAAACTATTTTCTGTGCTGTCGGCAAAGGGCTCCAAAGGAGCACCTTTCTACTTAGACAGCCCTTCCGTGACACATTGTACGTTACATCGTCAAGTGCTATGGGCTATTTCGCTACGACTGTAGATAGGGCGAGCTCCGTTCAGGCAACCCTCTTATCTTGTGAACATTTGTTGGTTCACCTATTCACCGAACGGCATCTTTATTCGCACAAGTTAGTCGGGCATTCGCTGTGTTCACTAATACACGATATTAATGCCCAAAAACCAATCTTGACACTCCCCTCCCCCTCTGCCGACACTGACGTATCCCACTCGCCCAACCCTCCCCTCTCACTGACCCTTCTCGCTCCCACTCCCGGAGCCCTCTCCTACTCCCCCAAGCATTCCACGTTCATGCTGGCCATCGATCGGCGAGGGAGGTGGTTTTGGAAATTGAAAACCGTATGGGTATATCCATGGGTATCCATGGGTATGTGCCTGTGGCAGGGCTCAAGTCCACTCTGATGTCCCACGATATACAGGTGTACTTTAAGAGACAAGCTGGAGAAACATAATTATTAATATCGCACAGCAAACCATAAGATATTTCTCTTCTGTAAAATGTAGAGAGAACTGCTTATGCAATTGATCCATAAAAGGGAAGCTGTGACTCCGTTATATAGACCGGCTGCGGCCAGTTGGCTGAAATGGGTGGCGCTGCTGACAAAGTGAGCATTCGCACTTCAGCGCTTCAGTTGATGGTATGTTTCATCACAAAAGAGGAAACATCCCCCTTCGTGAATCAACCATGCCCACGACCCATTTAATGAAGGCCCTCTCAGCTGTAGTGACTGCATCAGCTGCCACCAAACCATGGCCTTCAAGGCCGGTTCAGAATTCCAAAAGAATGATCAAAGAAGCGGATGCATCAGAGCCCTCTCCATCTCCTCAAATAGTCAAGAAGGCGCGAGTAACGGCACCTTCTACCATGGTTGCTACTCAAGCCCTGCCATCCTCTGAAACAACTGCTTCTGGCAGTCAGTTTTTCGTTTGAGGCTGCCAGGCAGCATCTCATCAATACAGATGCAAGGTTTGAGGGTATTTTCAAACAACTTCCTTGCCACCCATTCGAACAGCTTGAAAGGGTTTATCCTTTTCGGTGTGTCCTTTGCCAGCACTGGTCAGCATTGAGTATTGCTTGAACTCATCACAGCACCCTCGTGACTTCTATCCTGTTCAATTTGCTTTAAACGACAAGCCATATTGATCTTGTACCCAGTCAGAGGTCAACAGATATCTTGGCTGGCTGCACATTCCATCACCTATAGGTTTTTTTGGCATTTTCCATCTCTCCCAGAAAAAACCCCAGCAATAGGTTCTGGGTGGGGTAACAATCAAATCCTATGATGAACACCCATATGTGAGAACCTTGGCAGCAGCTTTGATGGGGACTATGGCACTGACTGCAGTGTTGCCAAGGCCGTTGACATCCCATGCACCAACTTTGTTGCCGGATGCAATGTCATTGGCAGCTTTCACATCACTGACTTTGACATTCCTGACTGCAGCATCTTGACCTGGGTAGAGGTGACTGAATTAACAGTACAATCAAACCATATGATCAACATATGTATGTGGGGACTTTGGCAACAGCTTCGATGGGGACTGCGGCTGCGGCCCCAGTGTTTACAAGGCCATTGTTTGGAGTGATCAGGAAACTTTACATAGCTTTATGTCCAGTGTAGCTAAAAGACTGGTGACTTTTCTCTTTGGATTTCCCATTGTCAGCTGTGTGGTAGTGTGACCTCCATAGCCAGCTAGGGTTGCCCTTACACTGCCCTGGTTAAAAGGTAGTAGTCTAGACAAAAGGGCTTAAGACGATGGTCACAGTATAGTTGAGTTTTGCACAAGATAGACATATGATAATTGAACTGCAGAATATACACGCAGATGTAAACTACTTATACTGAATGCTCATATGATATCAGCAAATAGGAAAGAGGCCGTTGTGAGTCAGGGTTGGATAGTGGTGCACAGTCAGGATACAAATAGATGAAACACATATACAATAGGACTAAGGAGGAGTGAAAACATGAAACAACAGGGTGGAAAGAGGATGGAGGTACCTATGTAAGAAAACATGCCTCGAGACCTGCATACATCTGTTTTGGAACCCTTCAAGACAACTGAGCAGAGGTTCCAAGACCTCCTTGCGCTTTCCAGGGACACCCCGGTCGACCAGCACACACCAGAAATAAATACTGCATTCCAGCACCTCCGCGAGGAGGGCCTCTGTAAGCCCTGTCCAAATTACATAAATATTCTGGACAGTACCCCTGACGACATAGTCATGGTGCTTAACGGCTGGCGGTCAAACACCGAAGGTGTCCCCCCCACCATCCATGATGATGTGGAGGGCGGGTTAAACACAACAGATATCGATATCTGGATGTGGATACAGATCCTGGCTCCCAAAGGCAAGCCACGGTCCCCCTCAAGTCGTGATTAAGCGACTTGTTTGGTAGGCCGGGCCAGTCACCACGTTTTATGAGTTAGTATTTGTAGATCAAGTCCTCATGAACCCATAAGAATATAGCATTATCTACACATAATTGAAGGTATTCTTGTATAGTCTCTGGTTTGAGTATGTCAGCACAGTTGAATGTCTGAATACCCCAGACCGAACCAGAATCCGACCGAACGTCGGTACTTGGGCCAGTGGATCGCATCGAGAATCCCCAACAAGGTCAGTCGCCTAAAGATCTCTAAATACCTCTAAATTAGCCAAGCACTTATTGCAGATCAGTCTTCGAACACCCCATAATAACATAACATTGCTGCGAGCACATATACGATCCTAAAGCAACACCATGCGCTTCCATGGGCTTATATGCCTGCAACATGTAGAACAAAGTTTAATACAGTAAGCTAAGTACTAGTATTCTGTAAAGTCCTTTCGGATCCCGACCTTATGTAATTAGAGTACACTCGTTCTTCCTCTCTCACCATCACCACCACCATGACCGTGATGTGTTCACCCCATGTGGGCCAGTAGCACTGGGCGGACACATCATGGTCATGGACATGTCTGCTTTCACTTTTCGTGCCCCGCAGTGCGCACGAACCACACGTCCACAAACCACACGTCCACAAACCACACGTCCACAAACCACACGTCCACAAACCACACGTCCACAAACCACACGTCCACAAACCACACGTCCACAAACCACACGTCCACAAACCACACGTCCACAAACCACACGTCCACAAACCACACGTCCACAAACCACACGTCCACAAACCACACGTCCACAAACCACACGTCCACGAACCACACGTCCACGAACCACACGTCCATGAACCACACATCCACGAACCACACGCCCACGAACCACACGTCCACGAACCATGATGCGTGGGGGAACAGCGAGAGCGGCGACGGCGCAGGGAAGGGTGCAGGCGCATGCATGTGTGGGCCATGTGCATGTGCGGGGCCGTGTGCATGTGTGGGGCCATGTGCATGTGCAGGGCCGTGTGCATGTGCGGGGCCGTGTGCATGTGCAGGGCCATGTGCATGTGCACCACCGAGTCCAGGTTTGGGTGCATGTGCCCACGGCGACAGCATGGACAGCACAGGGGCCGCGTGCTGCCGCTGCTTGTGCGGGAAGCAGTCGCGGTTCCCACCGGGCCTCTGATGTGGAGGGCCCTGCACCTGCTGCACCTGAGTCTATTGAGTCTGCATCTTCCCCTGTTCCACTCACACAGTCTGTTAAAAGCTTATACCACCTCTCACAGCCTTTCTTCTCCGCCCCGCCCCTCCTGCTCTCCTCCATCCACGTCCCCATCCACTGCACACATCCACGGCCTTTCCACGTGCTCCCACTCGCCCTCCTCAGCGCTTCCACCGCAGGGTCGCGTGGCGCAAAGCAGCACACGCCGTGCGCAAGGTGGTACTTGAACCCGTGTAAATGCCATGTCATCATGTTTCTCGGACTTGGTCTGTTGACTATATGCGCGTTGTTACACAGCATTCAGTCCATGACTCTGATCTCGGGGCATCCATTTATAAAGCCAGTCTGTAAGTGTATTTCAATTAAACTAGTGCCTACGTTGGGACTTAGTATCGGCTGATTTTGAGCTCTTAGCAGTCTTAGCCGAAGCACCACCGACTAAGAGAGGAGATAACAAGTGTGTCATAATAAGTTCATTGGACCATGTGTCACTTACCAGATACACTAGTGGGCTTAGAAGAGACGGGCTTCGTACTCATGGTTTCTTCCTCCACCGGGGCGGCGTGGGGTACTTTTATTCAGAAGTTCTCAGAAGCTTAGAGCTGATTAGGTTGCAACCACTCTCGGACTTGGTTTCAGAGCTCTTCAGGGATGGTGGCAGCTGCCCGTATGGGTCGGGTGGGAAGGGATGGCTCGCCCGCATGAGCTCTAGTGGTGGTGGTGCAGGTGCAGTGCAAGGTAAAGGATTAATTTCTTGTGGACCTGTTTTTCTTTTTTTTGGATGATGCAGCACGTTTATATTATATCACGTGTGTATGTCAGAGAATTTGTACTCTAATTAGTACCTGAGCTTTCAATTGCATGTATAGGTTTGCTGTAACTTCAATCTGAATAGGTGTATGGCCCATAGGATGAGGAGTTCATGAATTCATACCATAAAATATATATATAATTTGGAGTGACAATCAAAATCATATTTATTTGTGCATCCACAGACTAATCCAAACTGCACATGTTAAAGGCGTCAGTTTACCCTCCGTTGTTGAACTCAGAATACTCCCGAATGCCCGCAGTAACTCAGCTATTTGCACATATTTGGACTACAAATACTAACCCGTAAAACGCGGTGCTAGTGGCAGGAGCTCGTGACCGATGTCACGATCCCTTCTCCCACCATGGACACCCTTCAGGCCTCAATCACCGGGACGTTCCCGCTTGGGAACAGACTACTCTCACACGAGATCCCGCTGAAGGAGCTCCTGTCATGGCTAGCCCTCCATGGCGGTGTGAACCATAAATGTATCCCTTGGATCAAGGGATACTTCCAAAGACTTCAAGACAAGGAAGTCACGAACACCGCTGCACACACAAGGCAGCGGCGGCACAAACAGGGACTGAAGATGTCCCAGCACGCCCATGAGAAAGCGGCCACGAGCACCTCAGAACAGCTCAATAAGGAGCTGCTCAGGTCCCGCCCCCCCGGATCCACAACCTGATCTGGCCATGGACGCCACCTTCATCCAGGAGATGGGGATCAACCCATCTCTTGAAATGGGTCCGTATCAGCCCCGGGACAGACCTGGCCCATCCACATCGGCTCACGCAGATGCAATGCATGTGGATCCCCGGCCCATGCCGGCTCCATACAAGGATGTCCCAATGGACAACGCTCCCTCAGCCAAGGACAAGGACCTCAACAATGAGATCTATGGGGATTAGAGTTCTCCATAGTGGGGGAAGGTATAAATACATATACTTACCTGTATTGCCGCGAGGCAATACATAATGGCTGGTAGCTTACATAGCACCAGTGGGTCCTCATGGACCCACTGTATAGTTCTTGCATGGGAATCCTCTGGGATTCCCCAGCTTATCTTTACTTGTAACCGTCACTACGTCGTATTAGAATCACCATCGTTTGGTCGAGTTCTGCTACCTTGTGACACCACAAGTACTAAGCCACACCTCTTACACTGTTTGTTTACAACCTACGGCAACAAATAGTGAAAAAAGAGGAAATCTGGTAATAATTTGAAACTATGCCAAATGGTGAAGAATCCTTCCTTTTTTTTACAATTTAAAACATCAAGAAAATCTGAACAAATCCTAATCACTGCATAAGATGCAAGAAATAATTATTTGCCTTTATTCAGATTTTCTTGATGTCTTAAATTGTAAAAAAAGGTAAGAATTCCTCACCATTTGCAATAGTTTCAAATTATTACCGGATTTCCTCTTTTTTCACTATTTGTTGCTGTGGGTTATGGTAAACAAACAGTGACCTGCACCTAGTGTGAGTGGCTGCACCGCCGCATCGCGTGCCTTTTGAGTGTTAAAATGTTGTACTAGTACGCATGGTTTTACTGAACATATCTAAGAAGTTCCTGTCGCAGAGCCTTCTTCAGGACGAATGCGGCACGGTAAGTAGTGATGGGCACGGCTCGGCCCAGGCTGTCTGCCGAGCCAGGCCAAGCCGCCGATAGGCTGAGCCAAACCAGGCCCAAGCCGTTGGTATATCCGGCTCCAGGGCCTGGCTCAGGTTTTGACAGGCCAGAGCCGAGCCAGGAAGCCAGGGCCTGCAGGCGCTTAAATCCAGGATCTTCGGTCGCCGAAAAGGACATCTGTGCTCTGATACTGGCACATACATAAGCAGTTTTTCATGATATGTAGTGTAGTTACAGTGGTCTTAAACCTTACTCTCTACCCACTTGCCATCTGTTGGAGTTGCAAACCGCAGCGCCTGAAGCCCCTGATTAGTCAGCAGGTCATTATTGACCGTTTTAGGTCTTGCGCAGTCGCAAGACATTCTTTTATTCCCCTTTATTGCAAGTCTTATTGTTCTCATGAAATTATAAGTAGCTATTGTCATGTAAAGTCTCCCTCAGTGATTTGACACCGTGCAAACACTGAATTGATTTGTCGTCGTATAGTCTTGTTATTATTATACCATCCACTTGCCATGCGTCGTCATCGTATCGATGATTCCGACGATTCCAGGGCAGGTAGTGATTGCGACAACATCATTGACGGTGAGGAAGAATTTTAATCTCTTTTGCGCTACATACAAAAAAATGATATCTGTGTCTACAATCCATTCCCCCACCAACAAGCCATGGCCCAAGCCAAGGCCAAGCTGGAGCCGAGCCAGGCCAAGTGCCAACGGCCTGGCTCAGGATTTTGCAAGCCAAAGCCAGCGCTAACCAGGCCAAAGCCACGGCTTTCAGGCCAAGCCAGGCCATGCCCATCACTTACGGTAAGACGGTGGGTATAGTAAGTAATATAAGTAAGTTCGAAACAAGCACATTATTTATCTAGTTATATTGGCTATCCATCGATCATGATCCTCCAGACTTGCTTCTACTGCAGAGAAGGGTCAAGCGTGTTGTAGACCGGGCTATATAAATTTCGCATCAATATCTCTCAGCAACGTAACAAACGCCACTGGGTCACGGGAACTGACCAAAGTCGTTTCCATGCTGGGCTGGTGATGACTGATTGGTTGCCAATGCGCTGGGCAGCCGCAGCTTCGCCTAGAATGACAGCAAGACCGCTGGAGCGAACGATGAGGAAAGTCACAAATATTAGAGCGAGATGCACTCACACATCCAAGTGCCAGTCAATGTGGCTGTGACAAAAGCATCGCTTGAGTGCAGTGATCCCGCCCGCGTTAGCAAGGTACGTACCAGTGCAGCATCCTGTCTCTCGAGGGTTAACTAGTACATTACACGGCATTTTGCGAAGAAACTCACCAGGGCCCTGGGTTACTGGTGAAGAAGCGGAAGGTGGTGGTACCTGAATTGACAGGCACAACGTCTCTGTGGTGCATGCCGATCAGTCTGGCATGCCAGTTAAAACGCATTGACAAACCGTCTTGGTGGCTGGTGATGTTAAGAATGTCAGACGAGTGTAGGGCGAATCGAACAACGCGAGACAACCCACGTTCTTGAAGTTAGTGACGTTGGACCCGCTGAATCTGATCACGTCGAACGTGTGCCCATGAAGATGAATGGGGTGCTGACAACATATAGTTCAAAAACGGAGTCCAACGCGAACGAGGAAGCAAGACGTACCGGGTCATCAGGATTTCCGATGACGTTAACTTCGACGATAGCATTCTGAGGCAGCAATTGCATATTCTCATGTGGCAAGAAATCGTTGGGGTTCGAAGCGCCACTGAGGATCTGCAGCAGGGCGGGAATGGCAGGCGGCTCGAAGGAAATCTCGTTGATCTCGTAGAAGGGTGGGTTGGGCTGAGCACGAGGTTTCATATCATGCTCGAGCGGATGGTAGCTACAAAGGCCTGCGCACCTGAGTGATTTTCATATCAAAGGTGTAATCGGCAGGGACGTCTCCACCAGGGGATCCTGGATTAATGAGCGGCTGCGTGGAAATAAGCAGGTGGCTCAAAAGGATAGAAAACGACGTACATGGAGATCTTCGTCGACGAGAAGGTTAGTAGCAGTCGAATTTGTCGACCCATCAGGTTCTGCATTGGGTGCACCGGCGTATCGGAGAACAGCCAACGTGAAATTTGCATTCACTGGAAACAAATACCATTATAACTCATGTAGCGTAACAAAATTGTCTCAATACTCACTGTTGGGGTTGTTAACGAGTCCCTCGGGAGTACCGTCTGTCGGGGGAGCACGAATCCCTGTGAACCAGGCAGCATGTTGAACATGGAACAAAATGGATTCAGGGTGGATACGCACAGTAGTTGGCTACGGGCTGGTTGGCATTGAGCTTGGGTTTGTGGCGTCAGCGACTGATCAACTAGAAAATTGGGCCAAACGTACAACAGCCGAATATCTCTGCCCTGTCAGTTAGCATTACACATGAGCTCCTATTAGGTTAAAACTGCGTGAAACAATTTGCCTACCAATCCATATATTGAACGATCCGACAGTATGAGGCTCGTGAGCCACTCCATCTGCCTCGCTGTGATATGGCGTGAGTTAATGGACATGATGGCTGGCAGGTTCGTACATAATAGTAAGGTCATGCCTGTCAATAGAGACCCTGAAGAGAGGGGCACAGGAAATGTTGATGAACTATGAAGGAAATGTGAGTCCTCGCAGCGTGTAAATGATGGAACGTACTCTGAGACGGTAGCGTTTTCCAGGCTGGACGTTGACCACGGAGAATGGTGTAAGAGGACCATCTATAAACCTTCCCGCTCCCTGAGGGACAGGTCACTTTTCTTACTTAGTCAGAACAAGAATTGTACCTACGTTAATAGTGCCTGAGTCTGGAACGGGATCGACGGCATCATTAAGGAATTTCTGTTGAATACTTGGGGCTGGGTTGTGGTAGTAATCGGCAAGCTGTATGATCGTGGAATCTGTGCAGCATTAGACATGTTCTGGCATCAACAGAAACTTTGTACCATCATCTACATCATACAGGTATTTCTGTGGATCATCGGGATCTGAACGGAACCATCAGCTTGGTCAGATGTTCAGCCCAGTTTGGAGTAACAAACCATATATAATGAACGGGCCGCGTAGGCCGTCGCAATACTGAGTAGACAGATGACTATGGTACTGTTGAGGGGGTAATTCAACTCGAGTTCAAAACATCACAAGTTTGCACGAACCCAGAAAGTTCCTGTGCCGCATGTCAACATCGGAAGCAGGCGTAAAAAAACCATAGTTTGAAACTAACCAGCCTGATCTCCGAGAGCGAAGTCATAAAGGAAGGTTTGGTTTGGAGAAATGGGACACTGATCGAAAGAGTTACAGTAAGAGGTTCGGAATGTGAGCGGATATTGATTCACCTGTGTGACCATGGCAGGCCCATCATTGCCTGCAGACCTCGCCTGGAAGAGACCATGCCAGTGCTGTTCTGGGTCAATATCTAGAGAGGATGAAGTAACCCTTTCGTACGCACAATCGAAGTGCTTCGGCGCATGGTGGGGTCGGTCAGAGAGGCGGTGACATTGATCTAGATAATTAAGGCTTAGCATCGACCCCAGTCCAGATACCCTGGTATATAGAGAACAGACCTATTGAACCCACCCCACGCGTATGAGAATATAGGTCAATAAGTTTGCAACTGTTGTCTGGCTCACCTGAGCGCGATCGCCTTTGTTGAATTTGAGTGCAGGGCCGGGGAAAGTGCCATTTGCAAGAACTCCACTAGTTGAATGAATAACGTAACGATCAACGTCTGCTCTGAACCGGTAAAGCCAGAGAAGAGACGTACACCCTCTCAAATCCATCGGCGTTGACAGGAGCATTAACGATGGGTAGCTGATAGAGTACAGTGGCGCCGAGGGCTGACCCGACGGCGCACAAGCCGATTAGAAGCTTAAAGAAGGGTAGCGGAGTCATGTCGGCCGACGAGAAGCGTAATACTACAAGTTGCAGGCTTTGGGACGATCTTATACGTTTGTAGATAGCGTAGTACTGGTCATCTGTCGATCAGCTGTGGTAGCAAAAGGGCCTCACCGCGACCGGGTGCGACTAAGTATTCGGGCGTTCATGATTGCGAATGGCAAAGAATTTGCGATCGATCCTAGAACATAGTGCCAGGACCCTTCAGATTGTTCATTCACAAGCTGTCATTGGATCGGGCCAGAAGGTAAGAGTGAATAGGCGGTAATCACGCCGTTGACACCGAATGTATAGGGTGCTGACCGCGTTCATCAGCATGCAATGCAAACGCGCTAACAAGGGGCTGCCGCCGTTCGGGAAGCTAAAGATGCTGTGTTGTTGATTTGGACCTGCAGGAGCTTACGGTACGTACCGTGCCATTTTGTTGTGCCCAACCAGTGGTGCAACTTGAAGGCGCGCCGCTTAGGGATGGCGTAAAGGATGTCCTGAAATGCTTAAATCCAAATATAGCGTCACCCTATTGAGAGTTTCTAATATATATAATCCACTTGAGGCTGCGCAGTATAAGTGTCAGCCTTCCTGTCCATATCTAGAGAATAATGTGACAAAGAATATGATGGCACCTCGAATGAACCGATTCCTTTTCAAGCGCTTTCCTATTATACATAGAATGCGCGGGACCATTATGTAATTCTGTCCGCCACTGGCCCAGGGCTCAGCAGGGACCTTGGCCGATCTAGGCAGGTAGGCTATTGGCCTCTGGGAGAATTATGTCCCTTGAGCCTAATGCACTTACGTATACAAGTTCGATCGACCCGTGATCGAGCTTCTACCCCACCGGCTAGGAGCTATGCTACCCGACAGATCGACGTACGTACTAACTGTCGGCAATCTGACTAGTAGCCGTGAGGTTCTGTCGACACAAGCTCCGATTCCTGCTTGCCCTTTCGCATCGTCTTTTATTATGCCGACATTTTTCCACCAATAGTATTGCAAGTGTATTTTCTCATCATTGACACCGGTTCATCTTGTTTTTTCGCAAGTTGTGGTCCCCGAACTGGAGTCGGGGCGATATATCAATCGTGCTTGCCGTTGTCAGAAACTGTACCTGTAACGCGCGCACGGGCACCATAGGGTCTGCATGATCAGTGTTCATGGCACGCTGTCGTACGTGTCAATGCGGCTAGCTTAAGTTCATAAACTTTAGCATCCTATGAAGAGTCTTGCTTTCCACTGAGTTTTGGTTTACGATGATTGGACTGCCGGCCTAGATCAGTCTATCGGCATCACATAGCGCTCTATAGCACTTAATTCACAGTGTGCAGAGCAAGCGATAGACTCCTTTCCGAGACTTCAAGACATGCACAGTAACAATAAAAAGGGTCAGGTACTCAACTGAGGTCTCCTTTTCCATCGTGACCAGTAGAATTAATTACAATTGTAAGAGCAATGATCAACAGCAGTGATCAGCAACTGATATTGGCGTCTCGCGCTTGCTGCGCTAAGTATATGCAGGCGAAGTACTTGCTGATGAAAACGAGCTCCCTGGTGCGCCTGTCGGACATGAATCCATCCGAATGGGACTACGCCTCTTGAGCTGACACCACATCTTCCGCAGCCAACGCCAAATATCCGCTACCTGTTGTGTCTGACCGCACCTTTCAAGACCGCGTGCTTCAGTGCCTTACTGCGACTTCTTGCATAAGTAGGCGAACAGTTTATACATGGCACCAAATCACTGTTCGCTGTGTTATAAGTGCGGAACAAGCAAGTTGTAAACTAAACATAGTGCCGATATAGCTATACCCTACATTAAACTCTGTTCTATTGATAAGAAGCGTCGAGCCTGTTGTATATCGGACTATGTGAAATGCCATCAGTATCATGGTACTAGTGTGACTATTGTACGGAAACTGACCAAAGTTCTTTCCAGGCTGGGTCGACGATGACTGATTGGTTCCCGATGCGCTGAGCAGCCGCTGCTTCTCCCATAATGACAGCAAGACCGCTGTGATGAATCGTTGTCAGGAAAGTAACGAGATATTCGACCCCGATGCACTCACACTTCCAAGTGCCAGTCGATGTGGCTGTGAGAAAGTATCGCCTGAGAATAATGATCTATACTGGAGTCAGGGAGGTACGTACCAGTGCAGGAACCTGTTTTTCGCAGCTTAACTCGCACACACAGATGATTTCGGAAGAAACTCACCAGGGCCCTGGGTTATTGGTGAAGAAGCGGAAGGTGGTGGTACCTGAGTTGACTGGAACAGAATCCCTGAGATGCATGTCGATCAGTTTGCTTTGCGGCCAAAAACAACTTGACAAACCGTCTCGGTGGCTGATGATTACAGGCATGTCAGACATTACATATGGTGGGGTGAACATGACAACACGGCTCACGTTCTTGAAGTTTGTGACGTTGGACCCGCTGTACCTGATCACGTCGAATGTGTGCCCGTGGAGGTGCATGGGATGCTGGATGCAAATTTAAAATTGCAGTCCAAAGCCATAAAGGAGCAAACGTGCCGGGTCATCAGGATTTCCGATGAGGTTGACTTCAACGATGGCGTTCTGAGGTATCAATTCCATTTTGTCGTGTGGCAAGAAATCATTGGGGCTCGAAGCGCCGCTAAGGATCTTCAGTAGAGCGGTAACGGGGGGAGGCTCCCAAGAGACCCCGTTGATCTCGTAGATGGGTGGGTTGGGCTGAGAACAAGGTTTCGTGCTCGAGCGGATGTTAGCTACAACGTATACTGCGCACCTGAGTGATATTCATATTAAAGGTGACATCGGCAGGGACGTCTCCACCAGGAGATCCTGGATCAACGAGCGGCTGCGTGGATATAAGCTGGTGGATCAAGGGAAGATGGAGGACGACGTACATGCAGGTCCTGCTCGACGAGAACGTTAGTAGCTGTCGAATTTGTCGACCCATCAGGTTCTGCGTCGGGTGCACCGGCGTATCGGAGAACAGCCAATGTAAGATTTATATCGACTACAAACAAATTATAACTCGTGTGGCGCAGCTAGTTGTCCCAATGCTCACGGTTGGGATTGTTAACGAGTCCCTGGGAAGTACCGTCTGTCGGGGGAGCACGAATCCCTGTGAAGCATGCAGCATGTTGAACATGGCACAAGATGGATTCGGGGTGGTCGCGCACAGTAGTTGGCTACGGGCTGGTCGGCACTGAGCTTGGGGTTGTGGCGTCAGCGACTGAGTCAACTAGAAAAATGGGTCAAACGTACAACAGCCGAATATCTCTGCCCTGTCAGTTAGTATTACATATAAGCTCCTATTAGGTTTAAAACTGCGTGAAACAATTTGCCTACCAATCCATATATTGAACGATCCGACAATAAGAGGCTCGTGAGCCACTCCATCCGCCTCGCTATAATACGGCGTGAGTTAACGGACACGGTGGCTGGCAGGTTCGTACATAATAGTAAGGTTATGCCTGTCAATAGAGACCCTGAAGAGAGGGGCACAGGCACTGTTGATGAACTATGAAGGAAATGTGAGTGAGTACTCGCAGCGTGGAAATGATTCAGCGTAACCCTGAGACGGTAGCGTTTCCCAGCCTGGACATTGACCACGGCATATGGAGTGAGAGGACCACCTTTATACCTTCCCGCACCCTGAGGAAACAGTCACTATTCTTATTTTAATCAGGACAAGAATCGTACCTACGTTAATAATGCCTGAATCTGGAACGGGATCGATGGCATTATTAAGGAACTGCTGTACAATGCTCGGGGCCGGATTGTGGTAGTAATCGGTAAGCTGGACGATCGTGGACTCTGTGCAACCTTAAGAGACACGCTCCGACATCCAAAGAATTTCTGTACCGTCATCTACGTCATACAGATACTGCTGTGGATCATCGGGATCTGGATGGAAGTGTTAGCTTTGTTAGATAAGAGCCCAGTAAGGTTAAGTAGCAAACCATATATAACAAAAGCGCCACGTAGGCCGTCGCAATACTGAGTCCTCAGGTGACTATGGTACTGTTGATGCGGAAGTTCAATTCAAGTTCAAAAAACACAGGTTTACGCAAACCCAGAAGGTCCCTACGTTACATTTCAAAAAGGTGCTTTATATGTAGAGAAATCGGGTTCAGCTAACCAGCTTGTTGGCCGAGATCGAAGTCGTAAAGCAATGTATTGTTTGGAGCGATGGGACACTAGGCCCGAAAAGTGTGTTACAAACGGTTCGTTATGTGAAGATGAAATTGACGCACCTGGGTTACCATGGCTGTCCCATCGTTCCCTGCAGACCTAGCTTGGTAGATACCGTGCCAGTGCTGTTCTAGGTCAACATATGGACATGATGAATAACCCTTTTCATACGTACAACGGTGGTGCTCCGGCGCATGCTCGGATCGGTCAGAAAAGCCGAGACATTGATCTAATTGGGGCTTGAGTATTAACGGGGGACGCCAGTCGGCTTCAGAACAAACCTGTTAGACCCACGCCTATGAGATACATGTCGATACAGTTACAACGTTTGACTAGCTCACCTGAGCGCGGTCACCTTTGTTAAACCTGAGTGCTGGACCAGGGAAAGTGCCATTAGGAACGACACCGCTTATCGGATTAAATAATGTCAACGTCTACTCCGAACGGGTGGACACACGGGGCCTACATCCTCTCAAAGCCATCGGCTGACGTGGGGGCATTAACGATGGGCAGCTGATATAGTACAGTGCTACAGAGGGCAGCACTGACCGTGCACAGCACCAGTGCAAGCTTGTAGAACGGCGAAATTGCCATGTCAGACAGGTATTTACAAGTTGTAAGCTGAACCTGTTAAATATGTTGGGAGATCTAGTGTTGGTAAGCCAAGAGTATGCGCTGTAATCGCTCAGACCTTGGGAGGAGCGAGTTGGACTGTGATTTCCAAAGGAATTCCATATTGGTCGACACACGTTCATCGGCAAATTCGTTGAATAGAAAGTTAGCTGAAGACGCGGTAATGACGCACTTTGGAGACATGAAGACCGAAGGTAAAGTATACGTATAACGCTGGCTAGGGGTAAATTTCGTGCCGGATCGCCAAGTTGATTCCTGCCATGGTCTGTGGTGCAAAGAAACTTCGAAGAGAACGGACTTAATGCCAGTTCGGGTTTCAGATATTCCTTGCCAGTGCTAGTGAGGCCCGACGTACAGGCGCCTTTTGCGCTGTGAGCTGCTGATGTACAACATTACTGTGCAAACCTAGCTGCGCCTGCGGGTGTCTGGATTTGTAGGATGTCGAGCGTCTTGTAGCTCGGCATGACCCGGGAAGGTGGAACAATTGGTCTGTGCTCGACCCCCTTTCGATCTGAGACACGTGTATTTGTATGAGCGTATGTACAATAGTGTAGTCTTCCCAGTGTGTTTTCGCTGCCACTGGGAAGTGAGTACCTAACCTGTATAACGAGAGCAAAGCTAACTAGCTTGTAGCTTACATTTGTCTTTAGGTAGTGTATAACTACCTAGTGTGTTTTCGCTGCCACTGGGAACTTACATTTGTCTTTAGGTTATGGGCCCCGGCCCTACCTTCTGAACGCAAGAATCCACTGTAACAATGCCAGCTACGCCTCTCGAGAAAATGAATAATTACCAGTCAAGTACTGGTACTGCCTATTCGGTGTTCCCAAAGTTGCACCATGACAATTACTTTTCATGGAGCGCAAGCATGGAGTCGACGTTGCGATCCCTCAACCAGTGGGAGGTCGTGATGGGAAGAGTTCCAAGTCCGACACGAGCTGATTCGAAAGCTCCTACTGATGAGGAGCTAGAGCTAGAAGAAGCTTGGACGCTCCGGATGGAGCGTGCGTACACAGAAATTGATCTGCGTCTTGAAGAACAGCAACGGACGGCGATTCGAGATAATCGCGACCCATGTTTGGCCTGGAACACACTGCATACAGTGTATGGCAATCGTTTAGCAAATACGAGAGCGTCGCTGCTCGGAGAAATCACTCACATTCACTATGACGGTTCCGGTATCATGGAGCATAAGGCCAGGATGGACTCATTACGTTTGAGGCTCATAGAAGCTGGCCATCCCGTTCAGGAGCCGCTTTATCTTAGCTTCTTTCTCAACACACTCCTGGAGGAGTTTGACGCAGTTACCAATACCATCGACTGGGATCATGACACGGTGGCGGAATTGGTTGGCAATCTGCGTCAGGTGGAGATAAGGAAGGGTTTGCGCACCGGGGCAGAGGGCTCAGCGTTTGCTATAGCAAAGAAGAACCAACAAAAGCCCGGAACGACCTCAACTTCGACCTCGCAGGGGGCCACGCAGAGCACCCCACAGAGTGCGAGGGGGAGCAAGCCGAAGAAGTCTTCGGGACGCTCAGGCAAATGCTATAATTGCGGAGGTCAAGGTCATTTTGCAAAGGATTGCCCCTCTCCGAAGAAGAAGAGGGACAGCAGTTCGCAACAAGATAGAAAAAAGGACTCACCGACTGGCGATCAGGATAAGACCAAAGGGAGCCCTTCTACGTCCCGCGGCTTATTCTCAGCCATTGAGACTTCGATGTTCTTGGGCGATAGTCCTGTTACGCGTCGCTGCTTTATTGATACAGCGGCGTCTGGGAACTTTACGCCAAAAATAGAGGACTTACACGATTTCGTCCCATTCACGAGTCCTAGATCCTTCACTGTCGCAAATGGTGCGGAGGTGCAATCGAAGGGTAGCGGTACTGTGAAAATCGGGATGAACAATCATGGAGAAAGGAGGATCGTTGAAATCCCGCACGTCCAGTGGGTGCCAAGCATTTATACGCACCTATTCTCTCCTGGACAGCTTATCAAAGATGGGTTCAAAGTAAACCTCCACAGAGATGGCTGTACCATCAAAGACTCGGTGAATAGATTAGTAGCCGAAGTACGCGAAAGAGGAAACACTTATCCTGCGGATTTCTCGATCATGCAGCCGCGTAACCCATGCCCGATTGTTCACTCAATCATAGAACCTACTGCAGAAGAGTTGAACAATAGACTCGATGAAGCAGTAATGGCACTTACAGTGAAGGAGGAAAATGATGCTATGCGTTGGCATCAGAGGCTCGGACATCTGAACGTCGCGGACGTGCGCAATTTGGCAGCAAAGCATGCCACAGGCATGCAAATCATAGAAGATCAGATCAGTAGTGCGGATTGTTTGGCGTGCATACACGGTAAACAGCATAAGATGCCGTTTAAAACAGGGAGAACCAGAGCGACTCACGCAGGTGAATTGATCCATATGGACTTGGCCGGTCCCATGGAGACGACTAGCTTTGATGGAAAAAAATATTTCCTGATCATCGTGGATGATTATACACGAGCGATTTGGGTGGAACCACTTACCCTCAAGTCGGAAGTCGTTTCCAAGGTACGGGAGTATATCCAGTTATTTGAAACTGGTTATGAAGCCAAGATCCGAGGCATTATGGCCGACAATGGAACCGAGTTCGTTAATAATGAGATGAACCGGTATTTAAAGGAAAAAGGAATCACCTTGTATACTTCAGTCCCTTACACGCACGAACAGAATGGCGTCGCTGAAAGAGCGATCCGCACGATTACTGAGGGGGCGCGAGCGATGTTGTATGCATCCAAACTGCCAAAGAATTTGTGGTCAATGGCAGTGAAGACCATGGCGTACCTTCGCAATAGATCGCCGGCACGAGCTAATGGGGGAATTACGCCGATTGAGCGCATTACGGGTGAGAAGCCGAATTTAGCTCACCTGAGAGTTTTTGGTTCCCCAGTCAGTGTTGCAATCCCTAAAGAAAAGAGGAAGAAATGGGACGTACGGTCACGTATGGCGTACATGGTGGGGTATGAACCGTACTCCACTGGATACTTAGTCTGGTATCCAGGTACGCGCCGTGTTGATAAAGCGAGGGACGTCATCTTTCATGAAGACACTGTAACCCCCGCAATACCTACAGTATACGGCGACAATGATATGCCTCGCAGTGTTAGCGAGTCAATGACGATGAAACCGACGTCGTACGTACCTCAAAAATCCTCAGCAGCACCTCAAGCTCCAGCTGTACCCCCGCGACTTTTCATACGCATCCCAGCACGCCCTACGCGCGTCGAATATGGCCCTGAGGATCAGGGCCATGCTACAATTGAAGAAGTCTCCCCAGATCAGCCTGAACAAGAACGGTCAAAATTAGTTTCAGACGTACCTGATTTTCCTCATGGAACAACGCGTTCAGGCAAAGCGCGAGGAGCCATACAGGCCTTACTAGCGACCGATGAGCAATTTCAAGACTCTGTAATAATGTCAGCTAATATTGCAGGAGAGCCAACGAACATAAACGATGCAGTGAGCTTACCTGGTGAAGAAGGTGAAGCGTGGGAGCGAGCACATCAGGCAGAATGGCAGAACATGGTCGATCATAACGTGTTCAGCGAGCCTGCAGAACCTCCTCCCAATACGCAGGTGCTCAAAACGGGCACGGCACTGCGTTCGACGCGTCACAATGACATAATCACCAAACGCAAAGTTCGGATCGTCGCAAAAGGATACAGTCAAGTCCCAGGTCTCCATTATAATGAGACCTACGCTCCTGTGATACGATGGGAAACTTTCCGCATCATCCTAGCTATCGGCGCGGTGTACGGCCTTGCAATCCGTCAATTCGACGTAAAATCAGCGTATTTACACGGAGTCATGCAAGAAGATGTATGGGTCGAGCAACCAGAAGGGTTTAGAGTACCGGGGAAGGAACACTTACCAGTGAGACTGAAGAAAGCCCTTTATGGAACGAAGCAAGGCAGAAATCAATGGAGGAAGACCCTCGAAGAGTTTATGAAGACGCTCGAATGGACCTGCTCAGAGCACGATCAAGCGTTATTCTTCAAAACGTGGGATGATGGATCATGGGCCATCGTTGGATTCTGGGTCGACGACGCTACATCAGTAGGTCACGAAAATCGACTCATGGGGCTTGAAGACGCGTTCAGCAATCGATTCGGCGTGTCCGGTCAGGGAGACGCACATTGGATCCTTGGGACAGCCATAACTCGTAATGCTGAGTCTCATTCTATCTATATCTCGCAAGAAAGTTATATTGAGGACATAGCGGTGAAATTCAAAGTACAGAATACAAAACCACCCAAAATTCCCATTCCCCTCGGCATCGACTTCTCCGCGATCGCGAACGATGACGAACAAACGAAGGATTTCCCCTATCGAGAACTTATAGGCAGCTTAATGTTCGCTGCCATCGTGTCGCGCCCTGACATAGCACATGCTACCAATAAATTGGCGCAATACTCGTCAAATCCTAGCCAAACTCATTGGAATCTGGCTAAGCGCATCCTTCAATATGTATATCACACTTGCGACCGAATCTTAACACTCGGTGGAGAAAATTTCACTTTATATGCGTACTCAGACGCAGATTTTGCTGGAGATTCCGAGGACAGGAAATCGACGAGCGGAAACGCTCTATTTTTGGGTAAAGGTGCCGTTTCGTGGTCCTCAAAGAAACAGAACATTGTTGCTCTGTCCTCTACAGAATCGGAATACATCGCACTATCCGAAGCTGCGCGCGAGATACTATGGACACGTCGGCTTCTTCAAGAATTGCGTTTTACACTAGACGAACCCACCATCATCTACGAGGACAACCAGGGGACCATCGCGTTTGCTAACCACCACAAGCCATTACGTCGGATGAAGCACATTGACGTCAAGTACCATTTTATTAGGCAACAAATTACCGACGGTACAATCCAACTGAAATACAAGCCATCCTCCAACATGACCGCGGACATTTTTACGAAATTCCTTTCCCCATCCACCTTCGACCTTCATTCCAAATCACTCGGCCTCTCTACTGCAACGCTCGAGGGGGAGTGTAGGATGTCGAGCGTCTTGTAGCTCGGCATGACCCGGGAAGGTGGAACAATTGGTCTGTGCTCGACCCCCTTTCGATCTGAGACACGCGTATTTGTATGAGCGTATGTACAATAGTGTAGTCTTCCCAGTGTGTTTTCGCTGCCACTGGGAAGTGAGTACCTAACCTGTATAACGAGAGCAAAGCTAACTAGCTTGTAGCTTACATTTGTCTTTAGGTAGTGTATAACTACCTAGTGTGTTTTCGCTGCCACTGGGAACTTACATTTGTCTTTAGGATTACCGCAGACCATTGTCAAGCCCTTTTGTTCTCCTTTTTTTCCTTTGTTTCTACTTTCTTATTGTTCCGAGAACATATATATATCCTTACATTTCATGTATGTATCTATCCGTTTGCCCCAACGAGCTCACAGGACAAACAATACAAATATATTCTCTCGCGTTCTTACTCGTGCGTCTTACTTATCCTAACAAACCATCCGATGCGGAGGGTTTATTCGAAATTCTGCAACAAATAAAGGTTCTATAGGCCTCTCTGACGCCTTCCATATGTCAACGTTATTCGTTAAAGCAGATGCCGCCTTGGCACCTTCCTCCCATCCAAATGTGCATGCCATGGCGTAAATACTTTTACGCCATGGCATGTACATTTGGATGGGACCCCTACCATCGCACCCTTAAACACCAGTAACCTAGCATTCGCGCCTGCCACTCAAACGAGTACAGGCTAGAGAACAGGCGACAGTCTGAAGGCAGCGCGAGGGTCAACAGCGGAGCCAGCCGGTCAAGGCCAGTCACTATCCGTGTGATACCGAGCTGCAGTGTGACACCCGCCACGACTCTTTATACTGTCTCAACACTTTCGACAGTCCTATACATCTCATGATGTGGGTCCTGCATATTTTACGTCTGCTATATATTCTGTATTGTTCCTTGCCTTTCCGTTTCTTCTTAGTTACTACAGCAGACTATCTTTGGCATTGTACAAATGCACTACTGATCTGTAATCATGATGTCGTGATAAACAAGCTGCCCCACTTTTAGCCCGAGGGCTGAAGAAAATTTAGGGGGTTTACGGGCTGAGAACAAGACGCGTGGGACAATCGTTCCGGTATACCGGTTTCTTGCAGTGTGTTCCTTCTGAGATTCTTGCCTACGTATTTTTAATTCAGTCATGAGATCGATCAGAGTCCGTTCTCGTATAAAATGATGTCCCCAGATCATGGCGAAGAGAAAGCCGGTCCACGCCGTGCAGCTGCAAATCTATCCATGAATTGTGAATACATACCAGACAGATTTGCGATGTAGACCAGTTTAACAGGGGCAGTCCAATTTCAAACAATGTCTCCAATGTTCAGATATTGTGGATGCGTCTTTCACCGGATTGATGTGATCGATGGCTCACGACGAAATCTTTGATATGCTGAGGGACGGGTAGACGCCGTTCCACCCATATCATCATCGTATGCTGGTGCCGCGCCAGTGGGATGTCGAATGCCGTTGGAGATGGATGGTGTGCTGGCCGCACAATTCAAAGGGAGTCCAAGAGCTGAACGTCGAGTAAGCATAGCTATACGCCTTGAGAGGCTTTCCGTATGCCAAGGTTATGGTCAAGGCGGACTCGGATGCTGCTTTGGACCTTCCTCCCCAATATTGCCCGCGCGTCCCAAGTCATCAGCTAGGTCGAATATTTCTGTATCATTTAGCTGTTCAAGTGATAACAGAGCCGGTGCTCACTGATCGATCCTTTCATGCATATAGCTATATAAGCCAGACATAACTGTATATGCAATGGATCGAGGTTTCATTTATCGTGCAGAATGAAATACGGTTTTCCTTGGATAACCTAGTAGTTCTCGCTGATGGCCATGTCTTAGTTGCAAGAATCTGTGATATTCAAACCATACGGCAATGCACTGCATACTATAACAAGTATGAACCGCTCCCCTCATAGACTGGCCCGCCTCACCTCGCCTCTTCAAATTGTGGCCGGGAGCTTCCCAGATTCGTACCTAATGGAGTCAGATAGAGACACCAAGGAGGGGCATGTGTCCATTGTACGATAGGCTTTGAATTTCAACGCACTGGGACGTTGAAATACAAAGCGTATCGTGCAATGGACACAGCCATCTCCGGAGGAATCTGCACGCTGGGAGGCCATCTCCCACTTGTGGGCGGCTGCAAACATCTTTTCGACCTCGTCGAAGGTGTCTAGGGCAGGAAGTTCCATCGCTGATATCATCTTAAGAATGCCGTGGATGGTTTGGGCATCCTCGGAAAGCTCTCAGCTGGCCCGAAGTCTGCATGATAGGGCTGTTCAGGTTGCATCGTCGTTGGCATGTGGGCAACTTTGGTACACAGGCAGACGGTCAAGCTGTGCGAGTTCCAAGCTGGAGGTCACCTGAGTTAGGGCACGGGGCAAAGTCGCAGTAGGGAAAGTGTGTTACATAAAGCATACGCCGCCTTGGCACCTTCCTCCCATCCAAATGTGCATGCCTTGGCGTAAATACCTTTACGCCATGGCATGCGCATTTGGATGGGACCCCTACCATCGCACCCTTAAACACCAGTAACCTGGCGTTCGCGCCTGCCACTCAACCGAGTACAGGCTAGAGAGAACAGGCGACAGTCTGAAGGCAGCGCGAGGGTCAACAGCGGAGCCAGCCGGTCAAGGCCAGTCACTATCCGTGTGATACCGAGCTACAGTGTGACACCCGCCACGACTCTTTATACTAGGGCTGATCACAGTAGAGGATTTGGAGGGGATTTGATGGGGATTTGAGAAATGGATTTGGAGGGCAAATCCATCCAAATCCTCAAATCACCTCCAGGAGGTGATTTGGGATTTGTGCGTGGATTTGGATTTGGATTTCGGCCGGCGCCGTCGCGGGCCCTAAACTAGTCCCTCGGGATCTCCCTTTGTGCCTGCAGAAAATAACCCGGAAACTGAAGTACTCGATGAGAGAAGGTGCCGGCGAACGCCGGCACCCAGCGTCCAGCTGAGCGCAGCCGCAGGCGCTCCGCCCTGCACCGTTTTTCTCTTACCCCCATCACCCACTCGCTCAAGATCCACACCCACGCTCTTTCGCTCGATCCTTTCTCTCCTCAGAATTTCTCTTTAGCCAGCAAGGCGATGACCCACGAACACCTAGGATTGAACATCACCCCCCCACCGTCGCAATCGCAACACGGCCAGCGCACCGAGCAGGGAACGTCTCCCAGCGGAGCCGCCGGACGTCGCCCAACACACCAGCGATCGGACCAGCTCCCGGCAAGGCCCCCCAGCGCCGTCAGGAATCGGGAACCGCCCATCCAGGACAACCACCTGCCGCGAGGCGCGCCGCCCACCAACCTGGAGATGGCGGCCAGGTTGAAGGAGCAAGAGGATGAAATCCTGCAGCTCAAAGCCCAGATAGCAGCAGCCGGAGCTCAGCATCAGCACCAGCAACCGCAGCAGCAGCAGCCCCGGCCCCAGCCGCAGTCGCAACCGCAACCTCAACCACAGCCGCAACCGCAACCGCAGCTGCAGCCACAACCGCAGCCACAACCGCAACCGCAACCTGACCTCCCCCCCCAGCACGCAGCCGGGCAACCACCGGCCCAGGAAGACGGCAGGGAAGCCCTGTTCGCCGACAGTGCAACCATAGAGCAAGCAAGGATGCTGGCGACGGCCAGAGACGAGGGAAAGAAAGCGCACCTCCCGGACCTCATCCCGGGCTTCAAGGCAAGCCCACTAGACATAGGTGAGCAGCCAGTTCCATCCGCCGCCCCCCCCCCCCTCCCTTCTCCCCCTCATTCGCTCCCGCCCCGTTCCTCCCTACCTTCTCGCTTCCTCCCATCCTCTTGCCCGGTTTCCCACTCCTCTCCCCCTCACCCGACCCCACATGTCCCCGCCGAGAAGGCGAGCCAAGGGGTGCGATAGGCAGCCCCACCGTTCTGTGCTGGCCGGCCGAGCGATAGGCTCGCGCGTGGCCGGCTCTTGGCTATACGCCTCTGGCAGCCGCTGGCTGAAGGCCGCGGAGAGCCCCAAACTGGACCCCCCCCCACCCCTCTCCCTCGCACCTTCCCCCCCCACCACGTTCCCTCCGACCGCCTATTCCCCCCCCGTCGTCTGTGTCATGCCACGTACTGACTGCGCCCACCTCCCGCCCATAGCCGTGCCACTGAAGGCAGACGATGCCTTTAGGATGTTCTGCTACGTCCCGTACACCTCCCTTTCCCTGGCAGCCAGAATCAAGGCAAGCAGAGGGGAAGAAGACTTCGTGGTGAATGCGCAAGGGGGCCTCACGGCCAAGGGCCTGGACCGCAGGAGCAAGAAATCCATCTCGACGGTCGAGTGGTACGCGGCAGCCAAGGCAGCGGAGGATCGAACCAGGTTCTATCATGGCGAGGCAAGGGGAAGTGCTCTTGCCTCGCACCACAAGCTGGTTATGGACCTGGGACGGTCCCACAGTTGGGACATTGCGATGGAATACGACGTCCAGCAACGAGAGTTAGCGGCGCTGAACCCGGCCCACGACCTAACCACATTAGACGTAACTGCGCTAACGTTAATAGCCACCAGACCGTCAGGTGTGCAGCCCGCGACGCGAGCCACATCCCCTTCGGGCAAACGGTCCTTCCCACGTGAATTCTCCCCGCCGCCAGCGCGAAAAAGGGCTAGGGCCTGCTGCTTTCGGTGTGGAGTCGCTGGTCACCTACCCGCGGACTGCAGAGCATCCACGACCAACCACGGCAAGCCAGCCGCGACCATTGCCGTCAACGCAAAAAGCAAGAACACCCTCGTTGCCCCCAACGGGAAACATTACTGCTTTAATTGGGCCAGAGGTTCAGCCTGCACCTTTGGTGACGCGTGCAGCAACTTTCACGGCTGCAGCCTGTGCGGCGAGCCCGCGCACGGAGCCGGCACGTGCCAGCCCCGGGCCTGACCCCAGGGGTGTGGTGACTCCACTCGACCCAGATCGAGTGGAGTTGTTACTCTGTAAATACGGACTGCAGGGCAAATGGGGCCACATTGTAAATGGACTACGCAACGGCTTCGACGTTGGGGTGCGCGAGCTGCCCCAACGCACACATTTATTTCGAAAACCACAGCTCTTCTCGACTAAATCCCGATATAATAGACAGCTATATAATGACCAAACAGAAGATCAGATGCTACTCCAAGGCCTTCGACCCGCCAGAGCTCGAGGCCTTAATCGGACCTTTCTGTTCAGCGCCACTTGGGCTCGTGCCCAAGCCGCACTCGGACAGTTTCAGAATGGTGCAAGACTTATCATTTCCACGAAACGACCCTGCGTTCGCATCCATCAATGCCGGGATAAGCTCCGACGATTTCCCGACAGAATGGGGAACCTTCGACAGCACGGCAGCCCTGATCGTCGCACTGCCCGAAGGTTGCACGGCAGCAACCTTCGACATCGCAGCAGCGTACCGCATGACACCAGTCCGACCAGAGCAGCAGAACGCACTCTGCGTCTACTGGAGAGACAAGGTATACGTCGACCGGGCACTGATGTTCAGCCTAACATCGAGTGCCGGGGTGTTTGGCGCCGTGGCCGACATGATTGTCGACATACACCTGGCGGCCGGGTTCGGGCCCATCCGCAAATGGGTAGACGACTTCCTGGTGATCCGGATGCCGCACCAGACGTGGAGAGAAGAGGATTTCATAGAACTGACGGAGTGGGCTGGAGTGCCGTGGAGCAGACCAAAGACAAGGGAGCTGGCAATAAGGCAGAGATACATCGGCTTTATCTGGGACCTGGCCAAGAGGACAGCGGCGCTGCCGCCCGAAAAAGTAGATGCAATCTTGAAGCTGCTGGGAGGGTGGGCAGACATCAGCAACAAATTCTCCAAGCATGACACGGCCAGTGCCCACGGAAAGCTAGTACACGTGGCTTGCGTATTCCACCTAATAAGGCCCTTCCTCAGATCGATAGCGCGGTTTGCCCGCGTCTTCCAATCCAAGCGGGCGCAGCTCTCGCCACCACCAGCCGTGCGTGCAGACATGACTTGGATTCGGTACATCATACAGGTGTCACCCAACGAGGTGCCGCTGGCGGCGCAGGACCCAGTCGACATTGGCTGGTGGGGAGACGCCAGCTCCTCATATGGAGTGGGCGTAGTCGTGGGTTCCAAATGGGGAGCGTGGAGCTGGGCACCAGGCACAGAGGTGGGACCCAAGCGGCAATTCGACATCGCGTGGGGAGAGGCGGTAGCGGTCCTCCTAGGGCTGACCCTCGTGGTGCAGAGCGGCGCTGCGGCCGAGCTAAAAGGCAAGCATATTCTAGTAAGATCGGACAACACGAGCGTTGTAGCGGTGGTGAACAGCGGAAGGGCGCAAAACAGGGAAACGAACAAGATCCTCAAACAAGTCTACAAGCTGCTCGCGGCGCACCATTTACGCCTCGTCACTTGCTACGTCCCATCCAGCAAGAACGTCACCGACCCCCTTTTGAGAGGCGACGTCGCAGCCTTCCCACATGCGCAGGACACCTCTGGCATGCTGCTCCCAGATTCGCTCGAGGAGCGACTGTCACAGTGGCAGTTCTCAACACGCTCCAAACCGCCACCCCAGCCCACAGGATGAGAGACGGGGCCAAGCTGCAGCTCCACCCATTGATGCTGAGACCGAGGTGCAAGGCAGAGGAACGGCTGTTCCTCTGGAGGGGCGTACGCACCCCACCCCCGGCAACGATAGACAATGCTTTCATACATCGCTTCTAGGTCGTCGCTCCACGACACCATCAGCTACGGAGCCGGGCTCCGCAAGTTTCACATCTTTTGCAACACCTTCTCCATACCAGAAGACAAGAGATCGCCGGCGTCGTTCGAGCTCATGCACTCGTTCGCGCTATGGGTAGTCTCCGACCCAAACTCACTCGACCCGGAGATCGCGGCAGGGACGCCATTAGAGCCGGTATCGGTGGCCACGGCATGCAAGTACCTGGCAGCAGTGAGGGCCTGGCACATGGCACAGGGATGGCCCCCACCGCTGACCAGAGAAGGACTGACATGGATAGGCTGGTCGCTCCAAGGACTAGAAAACCTAGAAGGAGCCACTCGCAAGAAGCCGCTGCGGCCGCCAGTGACCACACGGATGCTCAGGGCGCTGAGAGTGACGCTGAACCTCCAGAGTCCCTTCGATGCATGCGTATGGGCCATGGCCGCATGCGCATTCTGGGGAATGATGCAGCTAGGAGAAGTAGTGGTAGCATCGCGCAGCTCATTCGACGGCAACAAGCATCTGAAGAGGTGTGACGCCACGCTGGACAAGGACAACGATGGGAAACGGTACGCACGGCTAGACCTGCCGTCGGCCAAAACCGCCCGCCCTGGGGAGATGCAGTCAGTGTTCATGGTGGAGCAAGGAGACTTGTGCCCCCTCCAGGGCTGCGGAACTTAGCCGCAGTAGTGCCTGCCGCCCCAAGCGATCCGCTATTTTCGTGGAGAGACGCCAGAGGGGAGATCAGACCGATGATCAAAGCCAGGGCACTAGATCGCGTCAACAGCGTTCTTGGAGCCTGGGGGTGGGGGACAACATTCGGCCACTCATTCAGGATCGGCGGCGCATCCTTCTACCTAGCTCAAGGAGTGAGCCCGGAAATAGTGCACTTGGCCGGGCGTTGGAAATCGCTAGCGTATGAGGCGTACATACGGGCGTTCAAGCAAATTGCATCGAGGCACCTGCAGGTCCTGGACAAAATCCCGGCATAGCTGAGCCTGGGTTGGGGAGCGCGTCGCGCGGGCGCTGCGAGTGGCGCAGCTACGGGTGAGCGGCGGCCCTGCTCCATGCAACTGGTGAGTCAACTCACCTCAGCCCAACCTGCACAGCTCTCATACCAGTCCCGCGCAGTTGAAGCTGGAATGAGAGAAGGTGCCGGCGAACGCCGGCACCCAGCGTCCAGCTGAGCGCAGCCGCGGGCGCTCCGCCCTGCACCGTTTTTCTCTTACCCCCATCACCCACTCGCTCAAGATCCACACCCACGCTCTTTCGCTCGATCCTTTCTCTCCTCAGAATTTCTCTTTACCCTCCCGCCCACCCGTACCGACAGAACCCAGAGCAAGACGGCCGGCCGAAAGCAGGGCCCAGCGAGGAGCCTGGCAGGACAACGGACGCACACATAATATTAGCTAGTTTCTAGACACAAGTACGATAACGAGCCACACATAATAGATACCAATACACGATACGAGCAGCCGGAATGAGAGCAGCCGCAGAGCAAGTCCCACCCGCCCGAGTGGCGGCCCTGCTCTGCGCAACTGGTGAGTCAACTCACCTCAGCCCAACCCGCACAGCTCTCATACCGGTCCCGCGCAGTTGAAGCTGGACTAAAGTGACTCCATACCGCCGCTACAATCTAGTGGCCTGGTCCAAGGCCATGCCGCCAACCAGTTATGACACCTGTGTAAGCCTTTGAATCTGGTCAATTCAGTAAAAACTCTAAAAAATACATAGTTCCATCTCTTTTTTTTATTCTTCAGTGTTTCTCTTCTATATTTTTATATAATTTTGAGTTTCTCTTGATCTATGTTATTTGTTATTTTAAGAGGACACCTAAAGGTAAATTAATGCATTCATATATGTTATTTTTTAGAGATACATTATAGCGCAGAACCTACCTTCCGCTGACAGACCGGCGAGAGCGCCATCCTGCCGTGTCCGGCACCAGCGTTTCAAATCCAGTTTCAAATCGGGCTAATCACAGTTAAATCGCGATTTCGGGGCATTGTCGGGTGTTCTAAAAAAATCGAAATCCTCCATCAAATCCTCATCAAATCCTAGCCAAATCCTCTACTGTGATCAGCCCTACTGTCTCAACACTTTCGACAGTCCTATACATCTCATGATGTGGGTCCTGCATATTTTACGTCTGCTATATATTCTGTCTTGTTCCTTGCCTTTCCGTTTCTTCTTAGTTACTACAGCAGAATATCTTTGGCATTGTACAAATGCACTACTGATCTGTAAGTAATCATGATGTCGTGATAAACAAGCTGCCCCACTTTTGGCCCGAGGGCTGAAGAAAATTTAGGGGGTTTACGGGCTGAGAACAAGACGCGTAACAGTGGGACAATCGTTCCAGTATCAGTGCGTTCTTTCTAGCCTATGTATTTTTAATTCAGTGATGAGATCGGCAATGTACAGAGCTCCTTATCGTAGAAAATGATGTTCCCAGTCATGGCGAAGATCCGGAAAGCAGGTCCACACCGTGCAGCTGCAAATCTATCCATGAGTCATGAATACATACCAGAAAGATTCACAATGTAGACGAGTTTAATAGGGGCAGTCTCACTAACAATGCCTCAAATGTTCAGATATTGGATGGGTCATTCACCGGATTGATGTGAGCGATGGCTCACGACGAAATCTTTGATAGGCTGAGAAGTCGATGACGATGAGGGACGGGTAGACGCCATTCCACCCGTAGTAGTGGGCTACACAATTCACATATCATTTCATCGTATGCTGGTGCCGTACTGGGATCGATGCCGAATGCCGTTCGAGATGGATGGTGTGCTGGCCGCACAATTCAAATGGAGTCCAAGAGTTGAACGCCGAGGAAGCATAGCTCTAGGCGATGATGTTTTCGTTATGCCAAGGTTATGTTCAAGGCGGATGCTGCTTTGGACTTTCCTCCCTAATGCCTGTGTCCCAAGTCATCAGCGAGGTCAAATATTTCTTTCTGTATCATTTAGCGGTTCAAGTGATAACAGCGCCAGAAGATGAATGGGAGTGGGATGAAAATGCCATGGAAATTGTGATCACTGATCGATCCTTTCATGCATATAGCTACACAAGTCAGACACAACTGTATATATTGTGCAAAATTAACTCATCCGGGCCTGATTCCTCACCTCGCCTCATTCTTCACACTGTCCGGAAGCTGGCGGAACTTGGAAATTTGAACTATGTCCGTCCAAGTGTTACGTAACATGGCTTCACAGCAAGGGCAGTGGAGAGCGGTCATAGACACCAGCTCATATGATATGAGCTGGTATCTATGGCCGCTCTCCACTGTATATCGAATGGAGGACAGAGAGAGAGTCCACGGAGGGGCTCGCCTCCATCGCGGCGTACGCCTTGAGTTTTAAAGCCTGCCAAAGGCGTGATTCCTCTGGAGATGCGACCCATTGACATGGGAAGATGATGGCTCTCCAGAAGATGTTCTGGGGCGAGTCCAAGAAGTGTAGGCCTCAATGACTCCTTCCATATGTCAATGTCATTTGTCAAAGCAGATGCCGCCTTGGCACATTCCTCCCATCCGTATGCGCATGCCATTGCGCAATATGGGAGTGGATCGGCATGTACATCGGGGGGTAATGTTATGCGTCGAATGTGTCTAGGGCAGGAAGTTCCATCCCTGATATCATCCTAAGAATCCCACTGATAGTTTGGGCATCCTCGGAAAGCTCTCAGCTGGCCCGAAGCCTGCATGATAGGGCTGTTCAGGTTTCGTCGTCGGCATGTGGGCAACTTTGGTACACAGGCAGACGGTCAAGCTGTGCGAGTTCCAAGCTAGAGGTCGACCTTCAGTCGCTGCCTTAAATACATAGAAGCCTGTGCCAATTATAAGTTGGTCCATTGTCTATTCTACTTCCTTGTTCTCTCTTTCCCTTGTTCTTTCCTTTACTCCTTCATCCTTTGTCTACGCGAGGCGACCTTTACGTAAGTGATCGCTTAGATCACGTGACGCGCCAAATCGAAGGGCTTGCATGCCGATTTTCAAAAAGTGTGCTATGGGCAATTTTGATATATAATGTTGAAGTCCATCGCTCAACCATTCCTTATTCATCTATGGTCACTCGTGGTTCCACCAGTTCAAGCTCCTCTCGAATCCCATAGTTACAGTAGCTAGCCCACTGTATATTTTTCTGAGACCTCGCGAGTCGAGGAATATTATTCTTGTCCTTTACTATCACTGCGCTCAAGAGGTTATGGGCCCCGCGCTCTAAACCGTAACCCGAAAGCCAAGTAAAAAAAAAATCTGTAACAATTGCCGATATGTCTACCTCCATACAGCCGAGTTTGCTATACCGAATCGAGCCGCTTACCGGGGATAACTACCCCGCATGGAAGGAAAAAATGCGGTGGATCCTGCTAGAACAAGACCTGTGGGGCCACACAATGGGACAAACGACAATGCCAGTGCCGGCCGACGATAAAAACGTCACCGCCACTGAAACGCAAGCGATCGCAGACTGGACTAAAAAAGACCAACGAACATTTGCGGCAATCAGTCTTCGTATTAGCGACGAATACCTGGTATATACATACAGTGCCTCGACGGCACACAAGGTATGGCAAGCCCTGCTTACAATTTTCGAGGCAAGAGGGCCGTTAGGCATAATCAATGTGCGTAGGGACTTTTTCCGTACCTTCGCAGCAGAGGGTGGCAACATGGAGGAGCATATCAGAAAGCTCCGTAGTCTCCAAAAACAGCTGCACGCACTCGGCGACTTGGTCAACGACCACGATTTCTGCAACGCATTACTCACCTCCCTACCTGGCTCCTGGTCCACCTTCCTCACCGCCATCAACTCTACTCTCCCCATACTTACCTCCGACGCCCTGATCGCGCGTATCCTGGAGGAGGACTGTACTCGGCGTTCGAGCACCGAGACAGCCCTGCGGATCCAGGATAGGACCCACGGAAAGGGCCGGAATGGACGCGGTGATGGCGCTACTGTAAAGATGTCGATCTTAGGACCTTGTATCACAAGGGCACTGCAGAACTTGACCAATGAGTGGTATTCTGAATGCTACGTAGTGACAGGTAAGAGTAAGATGCGATGGGGACCGCTAGCCGGTTCCCACGCCTAAACTATACAGTGGGTCCCTAAGGGGCCCACTGGGATTATGTAATAACTAATGTACATGTAGATACACGGGTTATTTACACCCTCCCCCTCTATAGACAACTATAGGGGTTAACGCCTACTCATAGAGGTCGTCCATGAGGGAGTCCTCTAGAGTGGCCGATACGACGTCGTCGTCATCGTACGGGGCCGGAGGAGCACGTGACTCCTCCAGGGGCACCTCCGCGTCATCGGTGGCGATCGGGTGAGGCTGGTCGGCCTCACCATTAGCGGCAGTCTCCGCTTGGGCGCTGGGGCCCGCATCATCTCGGAGCATGGCCTCAACAGCCGGGTCCTCCGTTTGAGGAGGGGGCTGGAAGCGCGCCAGCTCTTGGTCGAGCTGAGCGTGAGTGAGGGGTCGCGGCACTGCGGCCCTCACATGGCTGGTCTCGATGACCTTTTGTTGGCCCTCACGGGCGGCGGCGCGAATGCTGCGCCGGTGATGCTGCGCTGAACGTAATGTTCAATGCGCGCCGCTCGCTCGCGAGTGACTCCCGCATAGCGGGCCAACCATCTCGTGATCTCCGCGAGTGGGATGTCGGGGCCGGCCCGGCCCCCCACAGGGAATGGGCCCGTTATTGAGAGCCGCAGGGTGGTGCTCTGAGGCGTCAGCACTTCCCTGGCGTCGACGAGGCTCGACCATTGGTCCGTCGAGCCGAAGAGGTCGGGTAGCCTCGCCCTGAGCGGTGATGCGACCCCTTTGACCCGGGGTGCAAGGGCCTTCAACCACATCCGGATGTCCATGTCGTCTAGGTTGAAGGTGCCATCCGCGTTGTCATGGATGGCGGAGGGGATTCCTTCAGGGTTGTGTATCCAACCCTTTAGAATGGCTGCGATGTCGTGCGGGGTACCGCCCGCTATCACGAGACAATCCCTTTTGGGATTGCGAGCGCGTTGTTCGCGCTCGATGCATTTGAACACGCCGATCATCTCGCGCGTACGCGTGATCTGCGGCGTTTCTTTTGCCCACGCTATGAGTTCGACGAAGCGGGGTTCGTCGAGCGGGCAGACGTCGTACCATTGGGTACGACATTGTTGGGCCTTTCCTACCAGTCGCGGTAGGAGGCCCGTCTCAGAGATCGGTGGGTCTCCGAGTGGGATGAGCCTTCCCTCCCCTGGGTATGGAGGATGAACCGACTCAACTGTCCCCGCCGGCGGATGTAGGGCCACGCCAGGCCCGATGTACTGGGCCTCGACCTGTGCTACCCGCCGCTGAAGGGCGGGGTCGTTGATGGTGTGCGACGATGACACCGCTAGGTAAGCACTGATTGCACTTTCCTTCACAATGGCTAGCCCATTGACGGTGTGGAGGGAGCCGCGCAATTTCTTGCGCTTTTTCTTTGGCTGCTCTGCCAGCCGCTGTGCCCGTTCGGGGTCGTACGTCTTCCAGACGGACGAGTCTGACTCCCATCCATCTGGGACGCTGTATGCAGAGTTGGAAGGTGCGCTCTGCCCTTCCGTTGTTGTCGTGGTCGGAGTCAGCGCCGACAATCGGGACGCGAGCCCCGATGTTGCGCGCGCCGGCAACGGCGCCGTCGCGCGAGGTGAAGATGGCCCGGCCACTGGGTCTGTGGCCGGGTCATGTCGCGGCCTTTTTGAGGCAACGTGGGCCAGGGTAACCTGGAGCTGGGCTGCACTCAGCTGCTGCTCCAGTTCCTTGATCCTGGCGTGCTCGGTTACGAGCGCGTCGTCGCGGTCCTCGACCGCGTGTTCTAGCTCCTTGACCTCTTTCCTGAGGTCGTGGACGTCCCGGAGGGGCTCTTCTCGCGCGTCACGCGCGATGCCCCTTGGGAGCCATCCCCAAGCTGCATCGACGGCGTCGCCGATGTCTTCATCCCGCAACTTGACCTTGCGGGTGCCGGTCACGGCTCTAAGGTGCACGGCGTAGTCCGCGCATGTTGCGCAATCATCCGGGTGGACGATGGTGAGGGCGTCCTCCCATCCCACGATCGTCCAGTGCTCCTGGTCTATCGGAGCACGGAGAATGTCTGCGGCCCCTTGTCTCGGGGCCGTTGTTCGCGTTGTGGACGTTGACGGGTCAACATCCATCCCATCTTTAGGGGGCATCATCTTCGTGGGTAGATGATGGTGGTGGTTGCTTCCAAGAAGCGATGCGCCCTCAGAAATATCCGAGGTGAAAATTTAACCGCGCCGTGGCCAGCGCGTCACGTGGCCTGCACGTGACGGACCCGTCTAGCGGCGTCTGGGGAGGTCGCGTGGCTTGCCCACCCCCCGAAGCTCTAGGTAGCTATCCAGGGCTTCAAGGTCCTTCCAGGACGACATAGGTTCCCATGAGTCGCTGGAGTTCACGCCAGAAGATCGACGTGAACTTTGAGTCTCTGTCCGAGATGATGGAGTCGGGAACTCCGTGTAGTCGGATGACCTCTTTCAGAAACAGCCAGGCTACTCCCTTGGCTGACACGCTCGTCATGGTTGGCACGAGGTGTACGAGCGACGTTAGTCGGTCGATGACTACCATCAGGTAGTCACAGTCGTTGGACTTGGGCAGGGGCCCCATGAAGTCGATGCCAATCGACTGCCACGGCCTATCCGGAATGGGTAGGCTGTGTAGTAGGCCTTTGGGCCGTTGTGGCCCAGTTTTCGTCATCTGACACCTCACGCACAATGTGCAGAACGCTTCTATGTCTGGGCTCATGCCCGGCCACCAATATGCTCTTCGAACATAGTTCGAAGTCTTCAGATGGCCGTAGTGGCCGACTATCTGATGTGCCCGATCGATGATAATTTCGATCAGCCTCCTTCCCCCTTGAAGAACAGAGCGGGGGACGGCAATGACGTCTCTTTTGAGCTGATTCTTAGTCCAGATCAGCCCGTCCCGGATCCCGAATCTCGGGTGCACGTCCGGGTGCGCCATGATCTTTGTGAACATGGTGTCCCTATGGTACGTGTCTCGTAGGACCTTAGACAGGTCTACACCTTGCTCAATGATCCGGCGCAGGGGTGCGCCGTCATTCCCTGCGGCGATGGCTCTGACGTCATCGTCATCGTCGCTTGACGCGGCGACGTGCGCGGGCTCTGGTGAGCCCTCGTTTAATGCGGCGGCTTCGGTTACTCTCGCCTCTGTCTTCTCAGCGAGGCGTTTAGAGCATCTTGTCGCCACTGTTCGCAGCTCAACATACCGGTCGGTGGGCAATAACTCACCGTCCGGATCTAGGCGCGCATCCGCGTTCATGAAGACGTGGTCCGGGTGATTGTCATCACTCGTGTCGCTCTCATAGTAGTGTGACAGGCAGTCCGCTACCTTGTTCTCTACACCGTCAACATGAACGGTGTTGAAATTGAACCGTGAGAGAAACTCCCACCATCTGACCTGTCGGTCAGATAGGCTCTTTTGGGTCTCGAAGTACTCGAGTCCCTTGTGGTCTGTGACGAGGGTGAACCTTCGCCCCAGCAGTTTGTCCTCCCATTTCATGAGAGCCGCTAGCACCGCGATCGTCTCGTGCTCCTGAGTCCGGTAGTGTTGCTGAGCAACGCTGAACTTCTTTGACAAGAAGCCAGCCGGTCGACAAGTTTTCCAGTCAGGACCTTGGCCGTAGACCGCGCCGACGCCGGCTTTTGATCCGTCGGTGATCACCCAGATCGGCTCTGGGCACCTTGCGTCTACTGGACGCAGAATCGGGGCCTTACAGGCCAACGCCTTAATGCTTTGCCAGCATTTGTCGAGCAGTGGTGTCCATTCGAATGGACGGTTATTACGTGCACAGCCCGATAGTGGGGTGGTATATGCGCTAACATCCGGCATGTAGTGTGCCAGATACTGTACGAGTCCGAGGAAACGCTGGACGTCGTTGAACGTCCGTGGCCTGCGCCACTCGCGGATGCATTGCATCTTATCCTCGTCGGCATGTACCCCTCGGCCATCGATCATATGGCCGAGGCACTCCATTCGGATGGAGTAGAGGTCCACCTTTTTCTTGCTCAGAAAGAGGTGGTTCTTCCTCAGTCTGTCAAAGACGATGTAGAGGTGCTCTTCATGCTCTTGTATTGAGAGCGAGAATATGAAGATGTCATCCATGTATACATGGACGAAGCGACCTATGCAGTCGCGGAAAATGGCTGTCATCAGCCATTGGAATGTTGATGGGGCGTTACAGTCCCCCATCTGTATCACCTGGCTCCTGAAGGTGCCAAGGATCGTGGCAAAGGCTGTCTTTGCTACATGATCCGGATGAATCCGGATCTGCTCGTATGCTTCTGACATATCAAGTTTAGTTCGATATTGGCAGCGAGCCATGTCGCTGCGTATGATATCCTGATCCAGGAGGGCGTGACGTCCTTCACCGTGTTTTCGTTCTGCTGGCGCAGATCGAAGACGGTTCTCAACGTACCGTTCTTCTTCGGCACACACAGCATGGGCACTGCCTGCTGTGCTACTGCCGGAATCCACCACTTTGCAGTGGTTATCATTCTATTTTTGCTGACAGTTCCTCTCGGAAGTGTTCGGGGCATTTCGGTAGTCGATACCGCATGTGCTTGTTGGGATCGATGAGGTTGATCTCATGGTTGATCTCCCGTAGCGGCGGGAGTTCTAATGGAATTCCACTGACTAGGTCAGCGATTCTTTCCATCCATTCCTCACGGAGGCGAGGAAGATCATCATCCATGAGGATGATGGTGGTGGTTGGCTTAGAAGCCATTAGGCGCTGTTGGCGTCTATTAGGTCCCGCGGCGCACGGGCCCGCTTTCCTCTTTCCCATCGCTTTCACCGTTAGGTGAGAGCATCTCTCCCTACAACCGTAGGGTGAGTTCGAGGATGAGTCGTCCCGCGACTCGTCCTCCTGGCTTCAATGAGCCGGGTTCGGCGTCGGCGCTTGGGTGATTCTGCTCACCCGTGGCCCCTTGTCCTCGTTCTTCGATTAGGTCCCGCGGCGCACGGGCCCGCTTTCCTCTTTCCCATCGCTTTCACCGTTAGGTGAGAGCGTCTCTCCCTACGACTGTAGGGTGAGTTCGAGGACGAGTCGTTCCGCGACTCGTCCTCCTGGCTTCAATGAGCCAGGTTTGGCTTCGGCGCCTGGGTGATCATGCTCACCCGTGGCCCTTTGTCCTCGTTCTTCGATTCATCGTCGTTGAATGAGACCTTGCCCGTGGGGATCACCTCGTTTCCCTTGCGGATCGTCCCTGGGCTCGAGAAGTCCAAGGTTATGCCGAATCTCCTTAGGAATGGTGTCCCTAAGATCGCATCGTAATATTCGACGTTTGCTACGTCTAAGTATTCGTCATATGTCCCACGACCAAACTTGATGGTCGTGTTCGTTCCATAATTGATTGTGGAACGGCTGCCTATGCAGGCTAGCTGCAGCACAATTGGTTGCTCCAGGGAGAACGTCTTCATCCCTGTAGCTCGCGTGAACTCGGGGGACAGCAGTACCCCTTCGCTGCCGCTATCTAGCAGGCAGTGGGCTTTTACGCCGTTTATTTCCCAGTACCCCGATAGGGTACGGTTCTCACTATGCAGACGCGTTGGCCGCGTTCTGTGTTTGCTTTGGTGGTGATACACCGGCTCGGCCGCCTTATCTGGCGTGACCGATGTGCGTGCTGCCATGACTTTCGTGGCGGTTTCATCTTCCAGCGCGAATCTGATCGCGCTGGACCTGTAGGTGGTATCCTCCACCTCTTCGTCCCATTCATAGTATTGGGACGGCTCAGGGTCCCACTCTTCAGCGGGCGTGTCTCCGTTATCCGGAGTGTCGTTGGGTTGGGGATCACCCTCCCCCTCTTCATCAATCTGTTGAAGAGAGCTTTGATCAGGATCCGTCTCCGGATCCTCAGCTTCACCGTCGTGCCTCACGGCCACTGTCCTTATACCGGACCTAAGCCGGGGGCATTCTGCCTTCTTGTGGTCAGGTTGGCCGCATTCAAAGCATGCGGTGTTGTTTTGGCTGCCGCTGGGCCTGTCATTGGGCCGGCCCAACGTTTTCGTCGGTGGGGCAGGTCACGGGGACGATCCCTTAGCTTCAGGCGGGCATCCAGCTTGTGCTGGGCGTGAGGGCGGTAGCCGTTGACCTGTTCCGCTTCTTGCGAACAGGCTGGGCCTGGTCAGGCCTGTTTGTGTCAACGGCTTGCTCCCTGTGAGCCGGGCGGCGCTAGCCGTTGCTATTGCGCTTTCTGCGCGGCGCATCCCCATGTTATATCGGGATGCCTCCTCGATCATCCGGGCCGTCTCGAAGAGTTGCTCTATTGAGCTGCTCTCGGCATTATAGCCCTTTTTGAGGACCTCGTTGCGCAGTGTTTCGCGTAGCGCAGATACCAACCGTCTCCGGAACGTGTACTCGTCTGGCGGCTGTATCATACGTGCCGCGTATTTCGTGAGCTCGTTCAGCATCTCCTGAACGGTTTTCATGCCTTGCATGACCGCGTCGAACTTATTCGAGGCGTGATGGTATGTCAGTGTGTGCAGGAACCTCTTTTGAAGGCCTTGCATCACTGATTCCAGCGTCCAGATGCGGACCTGGCGATCGAAGGAACCATTCTTGGGCTTCGCCGGTGAGGCAAGTGCCCACATAGCCGACCGCATGTCGATGCTGGTTGGTCCTAGGAGGCAATTCATTTTCAGCCATCGTAGGATGGCTGCCACGAAGATTTCAAACTCTTCGAGGTCCGATCCCCCTGCATATGGCTGGGGGTGGGCCAATTTTACGCTGGCCTTCGCTAGCACAGATTTCTCCGGGTCTGTGTCCGCGGCATCTGCCAACGCCACGTGGATCATCCACGTGATCCCGTCGTACGGCTCCATTGGTACGACGTCGGCCTGGTCAGGGATTCCCTGGCCTTCCGTTGGGGCCATGGATCGCTCGCGCGGTTGTGACGCCGCGCAGGGTAGGCTGTTATATGCCCTGACGGGCCCCGGGCTCGGGTTCGGGAGCATTTTGTGCTCTCGGTTCCGGGGGCTTTTTGTGCCTGGTGTCCCCGGTCAGTCCCGCATTGCAGATCCGTAGCCTGCTGTTGTAGGCAGCGCGTGCTTGCCGTGCGTCCTGTACGGCTTGCGTGGCTTTGTGCCCGTCTCGACGTTGTTGCTCTACCGTCTGACGACGGCGAGACTTCTCTGCCCTTTCCTTTGTCCTCGGGCAGAGGGAGGTGGGGGGGCGGTGCTGGCTCGTCGCTCGGCGTCGTCTCTTCTTCGGCCACGCTCGACGAGACGTGGTCGGGGTTTTCCTCATTCCCTACTGAGGGGACGAGGGCGGTGAGATCTACGATCTCTCCGTCTTCTATCGTCCTGGTCCCTTGGTCCAGGATAGCGTCAGCCGTCGTGTCACTGGGCTGCGCCTGGGGTGTGGATCTCGAGCTCGTCGCTCGTGTCCGTCTTCGACTGCGTGGAATCATCATGCTCACAGCCGACAGTAGAGGGTCTACTGGAGGGTCTCAACGATGTTTAGTTGTCGACGCAGCGATCTTTTTCAAGATTGCTTCGAATCCACTATCGGTTGGTTGCGTGGCGATCAACCGCAGGATAGTTCAAAAAGGTGTAAAGATGTCGATCTTAGGACCTTGTATCACAAGGGCACTGCAGAACTTGACCAATGAGTGGTATTCTGAATGCTACGTAGTGACAGGTAAGAGTAAGATGCGATGGGGACCGCTAGCCAGTTCCCACGCCTAAACTATACAGTGGGTCCCTAAGGGGCCCACTGGGATTATGTAATAACTAATGTACATGTAGATACACGGGTTATTTACAGCTACAAAGGGTAAATGCAATAATTGTGGAAAGAAGGGACACTGGGTCAAGGATTGTTGGGCTAAGGGTGGTGGCAAGGAGGGGGACGCACCTAAATGGTGGAAAGGCGACAAATCCAAAAATTCCGCTAAGCAGGCTACCGAAAATAATGGCGCTGCTGACGAATTCGCTTTTGCCGCCATAGAGTCCGTTGACAACGACGATCACTTGTCCCTTGCTGAAAACCTGACCTACCATGCTGACATTTCAGCGTCTGACTGGCTGGCAGACACGGGGTCAACGACCCACATAGCCCGGAGCAGGGATCACTTCGTCGATTTTAAGGCAGAACCGTCCGAGATCGACGGTATCACACCCGGGAGCCCACTGAAAACCCTGGGGCATGGGGTTGTTCAGATGGAGTTCCGCGCCAGTAACCGCATGTTCACGGTGAGACTCACAGACGTGAAACACACCCCCAATGCGCCGAATAACATACTCAGTGTGGGACGGCTCACGGACATGGAGCACGTCGCCTTGTTTACTAACGAGGGCGTGAAGTTCCACTCCCAATCCGGAACCGTCTTTGCTGAGGGGTGCAAAGTAGGTCGTGTTTACCTTATGCGCGCCCGGATCCGTCCTGGTATCCAGACAGACTTCGCTGCTGTGGCCAAGCCGAAGTCCTGGGATACCTGGCACCGGATCCTCGGACACGTGAACGTTAGCGCGATCAAAGCCATGAAGTTGCACAACCTGGTCACCGGGATGGAAGTAGACACATCTGCGCTGGTCACGCAGTGTGCTGCTTGCATTCAGGGCAAGCAGCATGTGGACCCATTCCCCAAACGTTCAGAGGACATTGTTGCACATGTGGGCGACTTGTCTGTCTCCGATGTTTGGGGGCCGGCAAACACTGAGGGCCCAACGCGAGAGCGGTATTTTTACTCCTTCACCGATGTTAAAAGCAGGTACACAGTGCTTTATTTCAGCCACTCCAAGGACAGCGTCCTTGATCGATTCAAGGAGTACGCTGCCCTGGTTGAAACACAGACGGGACGTCCGCTCAAACGCTTGCGAAGCGACGGTGGTGGCGAGTATATTAGCACGGCTTTTAGGCTTTTCTGCACTGAAAAAGGGACATCATGGAGTCCACTGCCCCTTATTCCCCAGCTCAGAACGGCATCACAGAACGATTAAACCGCACACTGTTAGAACACGCACACGCGATGATATTTGCGAAACAGCTGCCCAAGACCCTACGGGCGGAGGCCGTCGCTTACGCCTGTTATATCAAGAACAGATCACCTACGCGTGCGCTTGGCACGGATATGACGCCCTACCAGGCGTTCTTTGGCAAGAAACCAGATGTCGGGAAGTTGGAGGAATTTGGTAAAAAGTGTTGGATTAAGGTCCCTGACCAACGCCGTACTAAACTAGAACCGAAGTCCGAGCAACACATCTTCACCGGTGTTGCCCCCAACGCGAAAGCCTGGAAATATTACAATGTACACTCACACCACATCCAAACCTCCCGCAACGTCATTTTCGACGAGACCGACACCACCATCCACCCTATGCCCGATGATGACGACTTGGAGGCCACACCGATCGTCGGGAACCAGTTGGCTCCTGTCCCTGCACCCACTGCCCCTGCACTGATCGCCGTGCCTCCAGGTGGCGTCGTCACAACTGGCGCTGTGGCTGCAGACCCGAGGGAGGGACCACGGCGCAGCACCAGGTTTGCGGGTAAGCCCGCTCCTGACTACCGTCACATGCATGAGGGCGAGCGGACTCTGTCAGCGACGGAGATCGTGACAGAGCCGACGTCCTATGCAGAGGCGTTAGGTCGGGATGATTTCCTGATATGGAGAGCGGCGATGGAGACTGAGATGCTGCAGCATGCCGAGGTTGGGACATGGGAGCTGGTTGAGTTACCAGCAGGGAAGAACGTCGTTGGGAGCCGGTGGGTATACGTGGCCAAAACAGACGCAGATGGCACGTTCGAGCTGGGAAAAGCAAGGCTGGTTGCGCAGGGGTTCACGCAACATCCCGGCATGGACTACTTCGAAGTCTCGTCCCCGGTTGTCAAGCTGGACAGCCTGCGGCTTATCCTCGTGCTCGCTATCCAAAAGGGATGGGAGATTGAGATGATGGACGTGAAAGGCGCGTACTTGAATTCTACTCTAGATGAGGAAATCTACATGCGCCAGCCTGACGGCTTCGATGACGGATCCGGACGTGTCCTAAAGCTGCACGGTGCCATTTATGGCCTGAAACAATCAGGTCGTTCTTGGTACAAAAAGCTCACCACGGTCCTCATCGACGATGGTTTCACCCGTAGTCACACCGATGATTGTGTTTTCTTCAAGAAAACCGGCGACCGACTCACCATTATCACCATCTACGTCGACGACCTCAGGCTATTTGCGAGCACCAAAACGCTAATGGCAAGTGCTAAAGCCCTCCTTCACTCTAACTTCACGATGAAGGATCTCGGCGAGATGCTCAAGATCCTCGGCATCAGGGTTGACAACGACCCTGGTCGCGATTCCATTAAGCTCTCGCAGGGTCATTATGTCAATGTCATCGTCCAACGGTTCAATCTAGTCAAAGCCCCACCTGTCGACACACCTGTCCTCCATGACATCAAGTCCTTGGAGCCGCGCTCCAAAGATGACCCCGCGCCGGACGCACCTTACGCTCAAGCGGTTGGATCCCTCATGTACGCCGTCTTGGGTTCCCGCCCCGACATCACGTTCGCCGTCCAGCAGCTGAGTCAACACACACGACTACAGTGAGGCTCACTGGACGGCGGTTAAGCGTGTCATAAGGTACTTGAAAGGCACACGCGATGCGGGCATCGTATTGCGCCGCTCATCTTCCACTCCCCTCATCGAAATCTACTCCGACGCCAACTTCGCTGGACCCGCCGACTCACACTCAGTTGGTGGCTATGTCTGCCTTTACCACGGGTGCATCGTCGCATGGGTTTCCAAGAAGCAAACTCGGATTGCCCTCTCCACCACGGAATCCGAGTCCATGGCCTTGATCCCCGGTGTCAAGCACGCTCTGTGGATTCGCCACCTCATCCAGGAGCTCGGCTTGCCCTGCGCCGACCCGATCCACATCTATTGCGACAATATGCAGATGATCTCCAACATCCACGACGTGTCCCACCATCCCCGCACCAAACACTTGCGCGTCGAAGGACATTGGGTTCGGGAACTCGTTGATCACGGCGACGCCGACATTACTTATGTTCGATCCGCTGAGAACATCGCGGATATTTTCACGAAGTCTCTGCCGCTTGCGCAGCACAAGTTTCTATTTCTTAAATTAGGCATGTTGTGATTTTTCCCCTCATGTATCCATCATATTTCTTTGATTTGTTTCGCTCGGGGGGGTCTGTTGAAGTCCATCGCTCAGCCATTCCTTATTCATCTATGGTCACTCGTGGTTCCACCAGTTCAAGCTCCTCTCGAATCCCATAGTTACAGTAGCTAGCCCACTGTATATTTTTCTGAGACCTCACAAGTCGAGGAATATTATTCTTGTCCTTTACTATCACTGCGCTCAAGATATAATAGTTGTGAAAATTATTTTCTATAGTACTGTACTTTTGATTTGAGTCATCAAACTCTGCTAATATGTTATTAGCTCGATCCTGCAATGGCAGCTCCTACATTTACTTATTACGCTGGCAGTTCCTCGAGCGCCTTCCGATCTCAGCACCTAAGGCAGCTCTTTGCCTATACACTGACTTCTGACACACGTGGCTCTTCCTCTATTATAAAGCGCCTGAGTCTCCCAGCAGGTACTCAGGGAGGTGCTTCCGAGTCAGTCGAGGCCAACTCAGCTCGCCGCTAGTCTATCAATATTCCATCCCCTTGCTCTGCAACTGGAAAATCGTGGGACTGCAGGCACCAGGCACTTGTACTATTCCCGTCTCCATGTCGGCAGTTCGTCTTATTCATCGGCCCTTACTCTAGTGATCAGAGGAACGAAGTAACACTTGGAAATATATTCGACAGGGCCTTTCATGAATGTGGCTTTTCCTTGCGAGACTAAACAGAGAATTAACTTGTAGTAAGTGTGTTCTTCATAAACTGAACTCCGGGCTGCTCCACGTCGCCACCCGCCGTGGCCTCAGATCCAGGTGTTTTCAAAAATACTTGGACACGTGTCATCATTCTGATTTTGGACGATGGCTTGCAGAAGGCTCCAGACCCTAGCCACATGCATGCATAGCTACTGGGTGACTTTCCGTAGACCTAAATTTCTAAATAGACAGTTCTAAACTGTCACTGAGGTGACAGCTGGATAGCCGCCGTAGATTTAGAACTGGTTTGCGAACCGTAAGACCAAAGCCCTAGAAATAGAACAAGACTTAAATTGGTATCGGCTGCTTCTCAGCCGAGAAGCAGCCGAGTTTCTGGGTTGCCCTTTGCCCAGCGTTGCTCGCGATGGCCTGCGTCTCCTCAGGCGACCTCCTGGCTGAACTGGAAGAGGAAGAGGCACTGCGCAACAGTCTCATCTGTACGATTGTATTTATGGAACTCTTGAAGTTGTATTGAAATTTTATGACTATAGTGCTTGCACTCGCTGGGGAACTAGACTTGCGACAAGAGCGTGCTGATCATCGCAAGCCAGTGCGTGGGACGCTTACTCGTCCTGATCTCCCTCTGCCAAACAGCGACACCCCATGGATGCACCTGCTAGCTGCTACAAATGACCGGGCTTTTATTACAACAATGGGCTTCGATGTAGAAACCTTCTATCTGATTCTCCATTCAGGTTTTCAAGCAGCATGGGAGACCATGGCCATTGAACGTACAGATGTGGATGTACATGGTGTGCCTCGCCTTGGCAGACGTTCCCTCAATGCTGCCGGTGGCCTGGGTCTTTGTCTATATTATATCAATTCATGCATGACAACCACAAGTTTGCAACAAATATTTGGCGTTATTCCTGCAACTGTTGACCGCTATATCAACTTCGGTCTTAACCTGTTAGAGACGACCCTGGCTAACATGCCACTAGCGCGCGTATCCTGGCCTAATGAAGTGAAGATGAAGGTGTACAAAGGAATGATAACGGAGCGTCATGCGCTGCTCCAGGGCGCGTTTGGGAGTATAGATGGGTTGAATTTGACAGTGGAGGTGCCTGAAGACCCGGGGCTTGAAAATGCAACGTACAACTCATGGACACATGGCCACTATTCAAGTCAGGTCTTCGTGTTTGGCCCTGATGGTATAGGCCGCACTGCCTGCGCATTTTGCTTCAGCTGACTCACTTGTTGACTAGGGACAATTTTCGAGGCAGTTTTAAATGCACCGGGAAGTTGGCATGATTCTCGGATAGCACGACCGGTGTATGAGAAACTCCTCCACAACACACCGGTTGGATATTATCTTGTTGCTGATACAGCATTTCCTCAGAGTACCCGTCAGGTAAATAATAAAATCAAAGCGCCTTTGAAGTCTAGCAACAAGCTACCCCGCTCTCTATTAGCACAAACAGAACAGCTTGCATTAGACCATCAGCTATTATCATATCAACAGTCTGCTGAATGGGGAATGCGAGCCATTCAAGGTGGATTTGGTCGCCTCCGTGTCCCTCTCAATGTAGACCCTAACAAGAGGCTACGACTCCTTCGTGTCATCACACGTGCTTTCAATTTGCGGGTACGATGTGTTGGAATCAGCCAAATACGTGCCGTGTATTGCGACATCTGGCACGAGGCAGATGGAGACCACATATGGTCAAATTTTACTTCGATGATGTTTGGTGACTTGCGAACGAATGACCGGGTAGCACGTTTTCACACAAAGGCAGTTGAGGGATAGTTATGATTACTATCAGCTTTGTTTAGCTAGTGAATATCACTTTGGTTCAAGAAGCGACTTAAGGTCGGTACTACAAGAAATGGGTCGGAGAGGGGGTGTAGCTAGTAAATATTACTTAGTTCAAGAAGCGACTTAAGGTCGGTACTACAAGAAATGGGTCGGAGAGAGAGAATCAGTCAGAAATTCGGTCAATTAGTTGCATGCGATGGTCCAGGCGTAGGAGGCCATTCAATGGAACCTACTTCAACTTTGTCGTTGGCCTCGTCCAGGCCCTGAAGCGGCTGTTTCTCCGGCGAATGAGATGAGCTGTACCGACGAGGTGTTCCCCCATACTGACGGGAGGAATTGTGGTGGGCCCGAGGGTGAGAGGAGGAATTGCGGTGGGTCTGAGGGTGAGAGGACAGCGGAGATGACGCCTCAAAAGGAGAGGCATCACATGGCGATCGTCGGTCATAAGGGTCGTCCCGCTGTGAGTGGGACTGACCATACCTCCTTGGGGAACATCGATCATAAGGGTCGTACCGCTGTGAATGGGACCGACTACTATGCATCCTCAGGGAATGGGCATGATGGTCTTGGTGCCGAGCATTCCTCATCATCTCATACATGCAGAGGTCACGCTCTGCATTGTCACACTGTCGCTGGGTGTCAGTGAGTTCATTGCACAGCCGGCACGTTTCAGCCTCTGCATCACGAAGCTGAGAGGTTAGAGTTTGGAGGTGGATGGCCTCAAACTGCCGTGCTCGTCTGGATTCATCCCGTGCAGCCTGGACTGAGGGGTCAAATGCCCTGGCAATGTTCTGCAGGGTACCTCGGAGTGTGCCGCTACTCATACAACCTTTACCGTCACTTTCAGGCTCTACCTTGACATGTTTAGCCACATAGCCACATAGGTCTTCATGGTCGGGACCACCTTGGGACAGTCATCGGAGGAGATGTTGATCACCTCATCGCCCATATCATCATCGCAAACCACACCAGATGCAACACGTGTTGTAATCATATCCTCAATCGCGTGGGCACGCTCAATCTCTGGCGGACATTCAGCATTCCCAGTGGGTTTTGAGACGTGCAGCCACTGGAAGAGAGAATGTTAGTATGAAGACCCATGACCGAACTGTGCGACTTACCCCCTTAAAGTGTTTCTCCATGGTGTCCAGTGATCGGAGTGGACGCCTATTTTCCTTCGCCCACTCCGCAAACAACTCGTACATCCGGCCCCATTCTTTCTTGCCTGCCGGCAGGATCTCCTCGGCAAAATCCAACAGCGCCGTGATATCTTCATCGGTCCAGTTGGCTGCCCCGACCCGTCGACCCTTTTTACGAGCTTTCAGCATCCTTTTTTTTCCTTTTCACCAGACCAGCCGTGACCTTCGTACCTGAAACACCCCCTGCTGCACCAGCCTTCTTCCCTCGGGACCTAACACTAACATCCCCTTCCTCCACCCCCTGCCGCATACCAGGTCTACCTGCACTAGACTTACGCAGAAGAGCAGACGGCTCCGGGATCTCATTCTCCTTCTCGTTGCCAGAGTCCGTATCCAGGGGACCGGTCGGCTGTGGCCATGGCCTTGGCTTTCCCTTCGGCTGCACCGAAGATGGAGGCTGGAAAAGGGCGGTATGCTGGGAAAGAGCAGCGGCAGGTGTAGGTCGAAAGGACTGGGACCAGCTAGAAGTAGTAGTAGTATCTACCGAACGGGGATAGCACTCGAGAGGGGGGAGGCTATCATGAATCACGCCTGAGTCGAAAGCAGGTCCCAGGAAGGAAGCGGGATGCGGCTGCCCGGTACCCGCATGGCTGGCAAGATGGGTCAGAAAGGGGGAGTGGGGTTAGGCGGTACAACACCGGGTGGCCGGGTAGACATAGGAGCCATATTAGAAGATGGCTAAAATATTAGAGGAAAACAATTATTAGTGAGCGATAAAAAGGAGAGACACGGCAGACTCATGCCTGTTAATGACCAGCGATCCCCGTTTAAAGCATCACGCATGAACGTCGAACCCGTCCGCGAGTCATAGACCTCACAAACATCGGGGTCTGAGGGGAGGGCTGCTTGCGTGGCATCAGAAATGAATGGGGTGGTAAGACATCGGAGGTGTAAAGAAAGCAAGCGTTGCTCACCACCTGATATACTGGTAGAATTTGTGGATATTTTGACAAAGCTTGCGTGCGTTAGGCCTGTAATTTGCGGATCTAACAAAGCTCCAGCAGCAGCAAAGGCAGCAACAACATCTGTAAAGGCTATAGAGGTTGATTTATGAGTGAAACAGTACCCAGGCATCATGAGGTGACAAGCAGGACATCAGCGTAGGAGCGATGCCGGTTTGGGATGACCTGTCACTTTAGCCGCTCATTTCGGGCACAAAAAGTTTGGAACAGGGGTACGAACCCCTGCTTCAAATTTTGTTTTAAAACCAGCGCGTTGACGATCGGCGGGGCTTTAAAATGCTTCGCTGTCACCACCTGTCATCGGCTTGCACTCGGCGCGGCGGTTCCGAACCTTTAGAACATGGAATTTAGGAATTTAGGTCTACGGAAAGTCACCCACTGTAGGGCTCTTAGTGGCAGATAAGTAATGGAAGTATGGCCTCACTCTGCCAATTGTTGCACGCTATGGAATCACTTCCATACTCTTCAATACCGAGAGCCGCCTCGTTTTCCCATAATTGACATTGCCGCACAGCCAGGGCCCCGACCACAAGGCGCTAGGCCGGCTCTTAGTGTTATCCTTAATTCACTAAGTACTCATGTGAAGGGAGCCCTTCAATTTGCAACATCGGACTCGAAGCGCAGCACTTGTATGAGGCACGTCTCATCCATGAACATGGGTACCTCAGGGCAGCTATTTGCAATTGACGAACAGTGGACGCCGCAGTCGACAACGCGACTCCGTCGGGTTACTGCATCCCCGTAGCGGCGCTATGGCGCCCGTCCCCGACTCCTTTAGAGGGTCACCTTCGACGCCCCGCAGGATTGCGTGCAAGATGGATTCCGCGGTGCAGCAGAGAACACCCAAAAATTTTTTTAAATTTTTTTACCATTGTAAGGGGAGGTACAAGTTTCAATAGACCATATTTTGTACAATACAAGCAGTAGCATCATGTGCAAAACCTGCGAATTACTTGAACCCGTTGGTTCCGGAGTTGAATCCGGCGATGCACATAAGATAAGGAAAGGAGTGTGTACGTTCAGGTTGATTGTCATGCTTCCATCTCTGCGTCGGCTTCTTTCTTTACAGAACGTGTAGCGAAAGATGTACCTCAACGGAAGGCAGGCGAGGACTGAGAAGGGGTAAAGAAAGAAGGCAAGTACACCGGAAAAAAGGGGGAAATATATAAGGACATATGCGATTATAAACACGGGCTCAGGAGGCCGCGGTAAGGATAGAAACGAACATAATCCGAGAATGATGACCAACGTGCAGGGTAAACCCAAGAAGGACATGAATAAGCATATCTAACATAATCCATCATAATACGCACCAGATACTGTAAATCCTGACCAGGTTGTGTCGACAGAACCCTCCCTCCTTTCAGTCGGAGTCGGGGATCACCTTATGGCGAATACAGCCATGGTGATTTGATCAGTGATATCGCAGGCAGCTTTATAGTGATGAGTCGGGCCAGATGCCAAAGACTTTGTACTGCACGGGCGCAGGTGCGGCCAAACTATATACTGTACTTCCATGCAGCGCTCGAGTCTTTCTGTAAGCCACCACAACTAGCGAAAACCATCGTGAAGGCCCTCGATTGTTCCTGATTGGGAATCACGGTATGTTCCTTCCCCAATGCGCCAACCGGTATATATAAACCATATTGAAGCGGTGACACTGAACCCTAGCCAGTAGGATGTAATATGTCCGTCGACTGACCTCTAGACGACTCCTGATTATCCAACGACCTTTCCGAGTCCCTGCAGCACCATGGACGGAACCAGCTCATCCTAGGCTGTTTTCTTTTTGATTGATAAGCACCCGATGTTCAAGACCACCATGAACTTCCGGCACAATGTTGAGAACCAGACGATAAAATCCAGTAGGGCGTAAGTCAACGACAGACGCAAATACCACAACTCTGAACTTGAATGAATAGGGGTGTAGCTGAATGAACGGTAGGATAAGCATCATAAGCTCCCTCACTTGACGCTGCACGCACATTCCGAAAAAGGGGAGATTCACGAGGAGCGCTCCACCAATCAATGGTCCGAATGCACCAAGATTGAACTGGGGAAAGGGTGACTTGGTCAGGTGTGCAAGAATGACTCGTGGACCAAGTTTCCCAAAGGTGAATGTGATCAAAAGGGAAAATTCTATGAGGCCTCCTGATTTAGGATGAGGCCTATTTATCAGGGTGCTGTGAGGTGACAGTATCCAAGAAATGGCGATGAGGTTGTACATGACAAAAGGGATATTCTGGGCAAGAGCTGTGCGGAACGAGAATACTCCTGCCTTGGTAACGGCTGTATAGACATTATACAGGCTAGAATTCAGTAAGCAAATGGGGATTTCGCAGCATGTTCAAAATGTGACAGACCACACAGGAGCATGAATGATGACAACTGCAAAGACAACACTGGATGAGGGATGTCAATCGATGGGGTAGGTGCGTCTTCATAATGAGAGCCACTCACAAACATTGAAACAAATCTATAAGCTGAAACCCCTCTGGTACCAGATAAGTGGGCGCAAAGCCATTTAGAGGCAGTTTCCACACTGCGGGGCCTTAAAGAGAGCGTCAGAGGAGAACCAAAGATTATAAACCCACTGACCAAAGAATCCAGAAATAAGTTGGACGCCGCATGCCAGCAGAATACCCTCCGTGGGTCCGTTGATATAGCCAAGATAAAGGGTGCCTGTATAATATTCTAACAACATACGGGTAGCCTGAGAATAGGCTGATAAAGAGAAAGTATATCCAATCACGGACCTTCCCAGGTACTCTAAGAAAACATATGGTTGAGACTAAAGGTGTGTGGTATAAAGCGGGAACCTACAAGCCACATTGGCCACAAGCCAACTAACACCATAAACACCCCCCTCGGGGAATGCCCGAGACCAAGACAGGCGACTTGGATGAGTCCACCCATGGGTGTATTCAAGCTGTCAATAGTATGGTCAAAAATATGACCTTGAGGAATGTCAAATACTGCGAATGCCCAGACATCCCAAGCACAATACCCAACGCTGAGGATGATCCAGTTCTACGGGCTTGACGTCCATCTACGTCTACATAAAAGGGTTCTCGTTCTCGGTGTCTTCAGAGTTGGGGATACACGTACTGTCAAAGGTTTGATACAAAAATAAACCTATCGCAAAAGAATAGTATACCCAGCTTGGTGCCGGACCCGCGAGATCGGGAACAAATGCAGTCAGGGTCGCGACACTTAGATGTACACAATTAGGTTGCTCGGTTGACTGGGACATTGTGGGAGCCATAGAACTGACTTCAGTACAATAAATCCTAGTCCGGCTAAAGTGATTAAATTTGGGGCCATTGAAATGGGAAAAAGAGTAACTGCAAAATCCCAGTCTTGCAGAAAAATAATACACGTCAGCCCATTGTCAATGTGCGAATACCAGGTCCGACTCGTACAGTGGCGCAAAACTAATGATTATGGTGGTTGTGGCTTAGACGCAGGTGTATTGTTTATTATGAACATACTGTATTTCGTGAGCGGAGACTTATCCACAGCTATTCGCGTTCGAGTTGCTGCTCAGTCTGTCAAAAACGGGAAGAACGTATTTCTCACCAGAATAACGATAAAACTTGAGATTCTGCAGTGCCGAGGGCTGTAAAAGCGAGTCGTGACTGTAACATGTCATAAGTAGCGATTGTCAAGGCGTAAGGGGTCAGTTCGTAATCTGTCTGGCGCAGAAAAGGTGGAAAGAAACTTTGGACGCCTCGAGTCGGAGTTGTTTGCCGCGTGACCACGTGACGCGACGCGTATGGCACCTACACCTTAGTGGAGCACCCTCCGCATCTGAATTTCACACCGAACTTGTCTTTGGTTATAATTTCTAAACGCTACCATGGGTGTGTTTGATAACTTTGTATCTTTGGATGGTCTAATACAAGGTAATGATGATCCAATTGCCGACAATACTCGTCGCTCCGTGGTCTGACATACGACCGCTTTACAGTGTTATATCACTCTACGTCTTGCTTCGTTCTTATCTCAAATTTAGAGACTGCGGCATGGGTAGTTGAATTGGGATTGGTTGGTAATGACAATCGCTGGTGGCGAGGGTCTTGGTCCGAGAATGATGTGCTGAAGGTGGTGGTGTGTATAAATGTTCCGGAAAGTATCGCGAATTATATGTTTAATTCCAGGCCAATGCTAGGGCTCTAAGGTCTCTGAGGACGGACTGGAAAAATTTTCAGACAAATTGGCCAACTTCATCATCGCGGGGGAGCTGTCTATAGGTAACTGGAACGCCAACAACTCGGAAACAGGGATCAAGGTAAAATCAATCGGAAATTATGATGACTTCCAATACTGCGGCTTAGTGACTGAATTTATAACAGCTGCAAATTAATCCAAGTGACAAGGCACATGTCGCGATCCACCTGGCTGAGGTTCCCGCTGAAGAGGCAGCTCCCAGAGCAATCACTATCCTTAAAGGGGTATTGATGTTTTACTTTATACATACATTGTCCTCAATAGATCCCGTCAGATTGCTTTGCAGGCGCAATCGCGCGGATGTCGAGTCAACGGAGGGTCACAGACTTTCACCCCTAGTGTGACAGTGTCAAAGCCAAGTGGTTGATGGCGTTCCTGTTGGCTCTGTATCCATTTCTCACACAGTGCATCTTGTTCTCAGTAGGAAAATCACGACTCCCGGCGCCAAAAACAGATGATAAAGAACTTCAAATAGCACAGGTGAGGACATTACGTTTATCTGGTCTATGTACTTCTATATCAACTTGTTGCATTAGGAACGTATTAAACGCTTAGAAACTGAAGTCAGACAAGCTGTCGTTGAGAAGCTAGATGCTTCCCCAAGTAGTGCGTCGTCTCATCTAGCATTCAGGTATACTGATGAACGAGCGAATCAGAACCGACAGCACGTAAGCCACCTCCTGGAGCTTCAAGAGCAAACCCAACGCGCCAAAAACGGAAAATAGTGCAAGCGGAATTTGAAAGCGATTGATGGAACTGACCATCAAATCGCCTTGGTGATACTGCAGCTGGAGCTTTACAGTTGTAAGGAATGCATGACCTGACACTTCTACTACAAACATGTATATTTTAACACAAATGACAATAATACATGCTCGTCGCCTGTCATGGCCCACAGAGCCATGGTGTGTGACGTCCAGATACGGTCAGCACGCACATCGCTGTCTTCCCCCTTCGGCGTGCACTCGCTAGAGCCTACTGCTATAGCAACTACCGAAGTGACTAGTGAGCCCGCAGCTGGAAGGTTTTCCATGTCATACAGCGCGTTTGGTCTGTTTGTCAAATTTTCGCCTCCACCATCCTGTTGGATCGATTCTAGTCAAAAGATCCTCCATTTGGGAACGTTTTCCTGACTGAGGATTTGAGTTCCCAGCCTGAAAACGGTCCAAAACTGGCGAAACGGTTTTGTCGTGAGCTTGTTCCTTTACATGCATCGTTTGAATGGTCTTAATCTATCGCCCAGGCAGTTAATTCCTGTACTGGTGATAAGCCACGATTACTCACAAAAAAGAGCATTTGCGTTTGGAACATTTTGTATAGCTCTGAAAGCTGCTCAGCTCCGTCAGCCTCTCGAACTGCACCTCGGCGAAGGTTGGTGGCCAGGACGCCAAATCGAAGGACTAATTCTAACAACTCTCGCAAAGCATCGCCTGCGACTCGCTGAGTCGTCCTCAGAAGACATCCGCGTAGAATACGGTCAAGTAGTTCCGAATGAGAGTCCCGCAAAGCAAACACACTGGTGAGCTCGTGCTCAGAGTATTCTGCCAAACCATCTGCAATAGTGTCCCGAAGTTCCGATATCCGTTGCAAATAGGCATCGAAATTATCACCAATTACGGAGTCGAAAACATACGTCACAAACGCGGTGACGAACGCCTGGATCTGAAACCGTAGAGAAAGGAATGTCTCTTGGGCTTTAGGGGCATACGAAAAAACAGGAGTTGTTGCCCTGAACGTGCTTCGATAGATAATACGAGCTACGGTCTCGGCTGTGTGATTGATTTAGTTGTCAAGAAAAATAGTAAGATATAAGTATTATTTAGGACGTACCTCGGAAAAGCCTCAGTAAAAACGTAAATGTCCGCTGGTATTTGGACAGAATATCGGGTGTGATGACAACATCTAGTGGATGTGGGGGCTTGTAGTCCAAGTAGAGGAAGTCAAGGGCTCTATACAGTTTCAGTTAAATGTGAATTGTCCATGTGTCTCGTCCAACTCACTCGATTGCTGCAACGAATTTTGATCAGATCATCATGTGCCCAGATATAGAGGAACGCATACACATAGGATTAAGCCAACGCCCCATACCGTCACCAACTGGTAAATCACGCAGAGCGAACCCTAAGCGGAATTCGCCCTCCTTCCACACACTCTGGATATTGTCATCGCCACTCGTGTCTGTCCGTTCTTCTAACGAATCGACTATAACGGTACGTAGGAAGAAGCTGAGGTCTGCGCCTCTAGGTGGCCAGGTATCCCGCTCTGCTAGGCCATGGCCCAGTCCAATGCCTTGCCCCGTGCTTTGGCTTGCTGCCTCGTCCGCCACATCGCGAGAGTCCAGTATACCAAGCTTCGCGCGCGTTTGTGCCCGTATGCCACGGCCTATGGGCCTGAATTCATCCATGTCCGAGAACAGTGCCTCGACAAGGCGTATCCTGAACGAAGGGAACGTGATAAGCATATAGGATCGTAGAATGATTAGATGTGTCTCGAGTTGTAACGAGGTCAGATATAATTTGAGTAGCGCACTTGACAGAACCGCTGTACGTGTAAATAGGGGCTGTAGAACGACCGTCGCGAGATGTTGGAGTTTGGGAGTTAGTGGAGGCATAATATCTGGATATAATGCGAGAAAGGCCGTAAATGAAGACGTGGAACTAGGTGTATGCGACTGTGCTGTAACTGTTTCCAGATGTACACCCGGCTCGAGGTCAAACAGCCGGAATTGTGCGAGTTCAGGCTGATAGTGTCTTAATGGGACGGCTGGCATGTCAGTCAGAGCGCCGGTGTCCGGTGCATGATCTACTGCGCTATCTGGAAAGCTTTGCTGGTTTCGGCATTCCCAAAGGCTTTCTACTTCTTCAGAGGACCAAACCCATCGGCACGTCTCCAAAACTGGGTTAGAGCACAGATGATGATCAGGGTCTGCCGCTTGTAATATGCGGAGCGACTTGCGCGCGGCCGGAAGCGCCTCAGCGAGCTCTGTCGGAATAAAACTAGGCATATCAGGGTGCTCTAAATCCTCACTCGTGGAAGACACGCTAGCGTTCTCGAATTCCAAGTCGTCCAGTGCCAAGATATCGTTCCCACGACGCCGGTCACTAGACGTGAAATGAGAGCCTGTGTGTAGCCAATGAGGGCGTGATGGTTCTAACAGCCCGAGCGACTCCCCCAGGGTAGCAAAGTAGTCCTTGGAAGTCACCGTCAGAATGTAAGCTAGTAGCGCAGTGATCGTCCGCGATGATCCATGCTCCATATGTTTTTCAAGACTATCATAAACCTGTGACAGCAGGCCAGCGGGAGATTTGGGCAGCGGATTGTAAGGTGGTCCGTCGTTCTATGCAACGCTCGATGTCAGTCGAATGCTGTTTAACAATATACCAGGCACTTATATCACGAACCCGATGGCATAATGAGGCGAGCGCCGACAAGACAGATTCGGTATCGGCGTAGTGTAGCCATAGGCCCGTGAGATGTGCAGCCGGGACTGGTGGCGCTCGTGATAATGTGGTGCGTATGTGGACGAGAACGGTGGACAAAGCATACAAAAAAGCATGAGTGGTAGGGGTGCCGTTCCTGGAAGTAAACGCAGAAGCATTGGGTGACATAACAAAGACCAGCGGTGGCTACTCACCGAGGCTGTAACGTGGTCACCAGCAGTTCTACTCGACGTAACATAGTGCCAATGTTCAAGAACCTCTGGATAATGCTATTCAATGGCGTGTGTCATTTGGGTACAATGTTTGAGTGACGATTAATTTTTTTCCTCACGAGGTGCTGGCGACATCATCCAAACCTTCCACTATGACCAGCAGCTTCAACCCCTCCCTCGGGCCATTAGAGACGAGCCGTTCATCTGTCGAGTCCCACACATAAAGCGAAGAGGAATTGCCTACTAAGTTGGTCATTAGATGTTTCAAAAGCTCCGTAGGTAAGATATGTCGAAGCTGCAAAGAGGGGTCGTTCAAGCGGGGTTGAACACTGGCACAGGATATTATAGAGGAGGCGAGGACAAGGTGATCTTAAGATGCGTACTGGTGCCTCACGGCGTCGAATACATCATTGGGCTGCTCGGATAGGAACGGTGTTGGCGTGGGCTCGTTCGGAAACGTGGAGCGCAGCGCATCCCACGAGAGGTTCTGGTTCTGGAAAAGAAATATAGTATTATTGATAATCGTGCACAAGCAGAAAATGCGAACCTTGGGTGCGCGTGTCTCAGCGACAACCTCCTTCGTTGTCCAGATGTCCGCTTCATCCACAACGCCCTCCTGTTGAGGTTCTACCTCGCTGCCTGCGGTCAAAGTGTCTTCTTCATGTTCTATGGGTTGAGGCAGAGAAGATAATTCCACCAGAGCTTCAACAATAGGGTTTTGAGGACGTTCCTCGAGGGGTGGGACGAAGAAGAGGGGGGAGAACTCAGGCAGTTCCTTCGAGAGTTGAGAATGTGAAGAGGGGTGGAACAGTGGCGGCAGCGGGGCTATGGTGTATGCCTCCATTTTGATGTAGGCCTGGGGACTTAGCTTTGACGCGACGGACGCATGTTGGTTCCAGGCGAAGCCGCCGTCGAGGACGCCGAGTCATAATTATTTACACTAACTTTTACAATAGATTCGCTACGACACACTGCAGTAATCATCATACATTCTCTCCTTATTGAAAGCAGCACGTTATCAATACCTGCCCACTCGGATGGAGCAAATGCACGACAGTACTTCTATAATTTATATACTACGGAACGCAAATTACGCTACCGACCACCTTTAGCAAACCATGCTTTCTGCTGGCCACATGTGTCGTTCGTACATCCTGGACAACGTAATGCCATCTGCGTGCTCGTGCGGCTCTGCGTACCGGCACCCACGTCCCGCAGGTGATGTGCAGCTATGTCGGCGAGTGCGCGAATGAACACTGGCGATTCGTTCAGGGACTCGGAGCGATATACCTCAAGACCAAGCTGAAGACGCGTAAACAAGAGAGTGAAAATACCAAAGTTCGCGTGCTCACCTCATGGCCCTCCTTGACATACTCTAGATCCAGCTCGTATAAAGTCTCAATATGGTCACTTGTGAAAGCAATGGGGACAAGCACGACTTCCTTTTTACCAAGTCGCGCGAGCCCTTTGATCGCGTCCTGTGTCTGCATGCCCATCCATGCTGAGGGTCCGACCTGACTCTGCCAAACGAGACGGTACGAGTGTTTATGACCAAGACGTGCCATTACCGCGGAGACGGTTGCGGATACTTCTAGAACGTATGGGTCGCCGCGGTTAACGACTGACATGGGGAGAGAATGGGCCGAGAAGAGAAGAACGGCAGAGGAACGGCGTTCAGGAGGGAACTTTTCGAGAGCTTTCTCGATATTTTGTGCAACTGCCTGATCATTAAAGGATCGGTAGGTTAAGTTGTGGGCGAAAATGGCGAGAGGCTCACTTCAACAAAGCCGGGATGTGTGCCCCACCGATCAATGACACTCCATTCTATACCGCCCAGCTCCCCCTTGCTTCCTCGCTTAAACATCTCATTTAAACTGCTGCCGGTGGTACTACAACTATATTGGGGGTACTGCGTGAACGCCACGGCACGCTTCACTCCGTCCGCGCGCATTTCTTCTGCCGTCTCCTCTGTGAGGGGCTTGGCATACCGGAAGGCAACGTAGCTCTTATGTGGGGCTGTCTCCGGGCTAAGTTCATCCAATAATTCGCACATGCCTGTACCCTGTAGACGGGTGTACCGAAGAATGGGAGACCCTCCACCGATGTCAGCATATTGCTGCTCAATTTGTGGGGTTCTTCTTTTGGCGATGAACCGAGAGAGTATGCTCTGAAAGGGCAAGGGGATGAGGTCGCCGTCGGAGAAGAGCCGATAGAGAAAGTCATGGACTTCTGGGACCTGGTGCAAGGTTACAGGGCTAGTCATCGAAACTTGGACTGCGGACTTGCCGTAGATGGACCTCCCATATTCATCATAACAATGGCTGCGTAGGAGTGAGATTGTGCACAAGGTCACGGTGAAGCAGACGGCTAACCTGTGGGACTAACGGTACGTCAATGTCTGCTGGTCACCGTCTTGTGTCAACTTCACCTCTTCTTCGCCGTACCTACCGGCGAGCTCACCGTAGCCATCCGTCGGACACACCCCACTGCACGAGTCGACCGTGTCAAGGCCAACATGATGGTTGAGAACAGCTTTGGATACGCCAATCATGTACCGCCGCGATGGTCAGACTCAATGACATAATCATCTCTATCATCTCTACCATTGGCTAGGACTTATAAGCTGCTTTCATTACCGGGAATACAAGATATCCTGGTCCCCTGCACTGGCAGAACATGTACGCTAGACTGCGCCCTAAACTTGCTCAAAATGCGATTCGATCTCGCGTTCCCGTTGCACGAAGAATGTCCTCACAAGGGTCCTACACCCATATCTTAACGTCACAACCTGAGCCCTCTGTATCACTCATCACGCTGAACAGACCCAAGTTCCTCAATGCGCTGAGTACACCGGTCTTGATTGAAATCAACAGGGCATTGGATGAGGCGGAGAATGGTGCGGGCATAGGAGCCGTTGTCTTGACAGGATCTGAGCGAGCGTTTGCCGGTACGCCTCCATTGGTACACGAGTATGGGACTTGACGCGTGACGTACGTGTCTTCACAGCTGGGGCGGATATAAAGGAGATGAAAGACAAACATTGTGAGTGATGGACTTACCTTACCGTTGAGTAGACTGCTTAGACATTTTTTGCTGAAGTTTCAGAGGTGTACCAGACTGACTTTCTACACAATTGGACAAGGATTACGCGGATGAGGAAGCCAGTAATCGCCGCAGTCAGTGGATACGCGGTGAGATTCTTTGCTGGAGAGAGTAGTCGTATTCTTATTTTATGTAAACAGCTCGGGGGTGGGTGTGAGCTGGCGATGATGTACGTAGACACTTAATTCCCCTCAGGCTGGTTTTTTCTAAGGAAATATTTTATATAAGGTGTGATATTATCCTCGCGTCCCCGACGGCCACATTTGGACAGCCCGAAATTAATCTTGGCGTCATTCCTGGTGCTGGTGGCACCCAGCGACTCACACACGCGATCGGAAAGTCGCGTGCCATGGAGATTATCTTGACTGGACGTAACTTCTCAGCGAAGGAGGCGGAAACATGGGGTCTCGTGAGCCGGGTTGTTGGCGAGGGCGAAGGAGAGGTCGTTAAGGAAGCAGTCAGGCTCGCGGTAACTATTGCGAGTAAAGGAGGGATTGCAGTGCAGGCTGCCAAGGAAGCCGTTGATGCTGGTAAGCAAAGAAGGATTGTTCAAATAATATGGGATATAGTAGCAGCACTGAATTTGCTACCCAGCCTATGAACTCCCATTGAAAGAAGGCTTGCGGCTAGAGCGAAGACTCTTCCACCAACTGTTCGCCACAAATGACCAGAAAGAAGGTACGTGGGCCAAAAAATATATTGGCTTAACTAATGCTAAGTTAACATTACTTTAAGGCATGAGCGCATTTGCCGAGAAGAGGAAGCCGACGTTTACCAGCTCCTGAGCGTGACGCAGTCGGTAAGTTGAATTTCACTCATACAACTGTGTTAAGTAACGAATATCCGGACTATCCCTCCCCAAAAAAATCTTGTCGCTTGCATGCCATAGCCTTTACATTTATGAAGGCTATCCTTATGAAATCATCATCGACTCTGAGCCAAGACGCACAATGACTGGAATCGAGAACTTTTATTTTATTTCGTGTACGATACAAGAGCGTCTTCTCGGCTCTTCATGATAGTATGAGCAGTCCTGTATGCCTCCCATTTACTTCCCTATTCAGAGTCAGGTCCCTGGGTCCTGTTGTATGCACGACGGATTAGTAAGAAGTTTGGGGGATTTGCAATACTGGGGGAGCAATTAGAAGTGCACGGAGCTCCTGATTTATCTCATGCACTGAGAGCATGAAGTCACTTGGAACTGTTATATACATACATATATATATATATATATATATCTGATTTCCTGGCACACAATACGCAGCGTTCTTCGTCGCGGTCTACGCCGCCCAAGCCCGTGCGGGGTACTAGGCGGATGAGACAATTGGCCACGTGCTGGTCTCCCACACCTGGACACCCACTCACCAATAGCTGGACGTCCTCCGCATGTCCTGACGTCTGCCTGGCCTCGATATAAGCGACTAAGGCGCCCTGTTATATGTTCACAGCCTATGAGCTCGAGCCTGCGTACGCGTGGACTATGCGAGCTGGATTGAGTAACGTGACGTCGGTCATGGCTGAGCCCTCGATGCGGAGCTCTTCGAGATGAACAAAATCAGCCTGGTCGAGTAGCCGGTTGTATGTGTCGGCTCGAAGGCCTTCGATACGATGGAGGTTGAGCTCTGGACGCATGGCGCTCGCTAGGGCAAGCGCTTGAATGATGCAGACACATTAGTGGAGCCGAGTTCGTCATCCAAGTCTTCTGCAGGGTCTTCGTCCCTCCACCCATCGAGCCGTACGGATCGTAACTTAAAGGGTGATGCTTCCGAACACTGCAATTTGAAGATGTCGGCTGGGGAGTTGCAAGATAAAGTTAGAGACTCCGACGGCGTGGAGAAGGCTGAAATGCGTGCTCGAAATAGCGCCGATCATTATGTACGCCCTGTTTGCCATGTATGGACAGCTTGGTGCTGTATTGCCATTGGATATTCCTCCCGAGAGGGCACTAGATGGACGAATTATAACCAGGACATCAGCGTTGATGTTAAGGACATGGAATCATCTGACACGATCGTGCAACAGGGCCAGGATCGGCTGCAACTCAGTGGCTCCAAGTGGGATCTTAAGTATTACGTCAAGGGGGTGCTCGCCCGAATTTTTGAGCGGAAAGGCGAGGCGGTCGGCAAATGTGATGGTTGGTCACGAGCTGCGGCGTGGCTTTGGATATGTCTCGCCAGAGTTGGCGTCTCAGTTGCGCCGTGAGTTGTTGGGCAACAAGCTTCCATTACGAAGAACGGCGACCCACAGAATTGGAAGGGTCGAAGTACTCCCACTGACAGAAAACGCCAACTTGGTGTTTACATAATCCGCACACTGAGCTTCTCCAATGGCATCATCTCGGATTTGCTTCCGTTTGGGAAAAACAGCTATGACTTATATAAACTAAACAAGCCAACTGCCTCCGAATTACAGGTAAATCAAAATGTGATGCAAGAAGAAACAATCGTCTCCTATTCGTACATATACTTATAACACCACATCTCGTGAAGCCGGGGTATTACGTCGCCACGTCTCATCTCAAGTTTCACACCTGCTTCTCGACCAAGCTCCCGTCTGCGCTTGTTTTTCCATTGGCCTTTTGCATACCTAAAATAGAATGAGGAGCTGTTGAACAAATCATTTTTTGATCTCCCCGACGATGCTCACCCTCTTCGGCATCCTCAAGACCACCCGCCCGGTAGTCGGCGAGGTAGAAATACGTGAACGGAAGCGCGACAAACAGAGCACCGACGATGTTACCGAAGAAGGCAGCGAAGAGAGATCTAGGGAAGTGTCACGGAGTGTTCAGCTGATGCATGCGGCCTGGACATGCGACATACTTTTTGATATATTCCCCTGTCGTGATCTGTCTAAACTGTCAGCTCTAGACTCAGACTGACGCAGCCACCAGGAACTCACGGGGGCGTGAAGCATGATAGCGACTGGGATGGAGTACATGTTGGCTGTTGGGAGCCGTGAGCAGCCTATACGCGAAGCTGAGATCAGACAAAAAAAACATACCGACAACTAGGGTATTGGATTTGTTAAACACATAATCAAGCCACGTCAGTAGGGGCTGGAGAGGTTCACGTACCGTGGTCAAAAGAGCATGCTACGAAGATCTATACGAAGTATGAGGGCCGTCTCTATCAAGAATACAGGGAAACACACCCAAATGGGGATCCAGATGGCAACGATCTAAGCAGCGTATGAGTGGAATTCATCAACTTACATTTGCACGACTGACCTTGGAGAATATATCCTTTGCTGCAGCGGCTTGCTGGAATGGATACGTGGGTCGCTTCAAAGCAAATGGCGGCGGTGAGTGCTCACCCAGACAGCTATCGACACAAGCCAGTTGCAGCCAATCCCACGCAAGAAGATTTGGTGCCATTGAGGCGTGACTGCTTTGGTACTGTAGGTGAAACACAGAAGCGACGTTAGATATCGGCGATGTAAGATGAAGCGGAAGTTATTACACGGCAGCTGATCTGATATAGGCGGCGTATGGTGCTGCCACATCGGAATCTGGGACCGTGGACATCAGTCTTATATATCAACCATATCAAGGCGGGTTGGGCGACACGCACACTTGACAAGAATTGCGCCAAAGAAGAGACTTCCGGCGAGATTTCCAAAGAAGACTATATCGAGATGAGGTGCGCTCGCTACTGAACGAGTATAGGAGAATTGGACGTACCAACGAACCAGTTGTATGGAAGTCCCCACCAAGGGATGACACCCTTCCAGACGCACATGGGTGCGACCATCATATTACTTGTTAGCAGCTCTTGACCCTGTAACACGATCCTGTGGGCAAGTGCATTTGTGGTGAGTGGGCGGCACAAAGGAGAGACAATGGAGATGATTCACATCACGAGGCCCACGGGGAAGACAAAGCCCTGCAGGATGTGGACGAGGCCTGGGTTCGCGGCGGTGATGCCTGGGGAGCCGCCTGCGATGACCTCGGACAGCAGACCTCCAAAGGACAAGAAAACGCCTGCGATGAACTGGACACGGGCACGGATCAGGCATGAAAGGGAAGGTGAGGATGGGAACACACGGCCTTGAGGAGCAAGACATCGACGCGGGTGCGATGCTTTGCAATACCAGACTGGATGAAGTAGCGTGCAATGGCTGCCTGGTCAACACCTGACATCGTGGAAAGTAGTCTCAGGGGGTAAGGGAAATGAAGTGAGCCGGGTTTCCGTACTTATATACTTGGTCGGCTGGGATTCTATTTTGAGAAATGGTTGGTGGGCTCACGCGCTTTCTCACCAACACCGAGGTATCTAAGAATTAAAATTATGCTGCGGACTGTTCTGGTGCTTGAGTTAATCCGGCCACCTTGCAGGGATCAAGATCGCACTGAGGCACGCTCACGCACATAATTATCTGGTCTTGTCAAGGGCCATTTCCAGCCGACTCGGGCTAGCACCATGTATGCAAATGTAAATAATTGCTGATCGCCCTCCGCATGTGTCATCGCTGGCTAGCGCAGACGCCTTCTTGCCTTCTCTCCCCAAAGCCAATCACGTTGCTATCCTACACAACCAGGTGTCGCCGCAAGTGAGAACCCACGGGCGCGCTACTCTTGGGGTTTCAAACTCAGATCACAGCTCACGCGCTTTAGCCGACTCGGAACTCCTTGATGGCCGAGGGCATCCAGCATGCCGAGCCAACAGGAGAGGACACGTGAGTATAACCAAATAGATTTCCCCGCTGGTTTTTGGAAAGTACGACGCGATCAGCGTGATTCGCTGGAGGGCATTCGTCCTTGCGCAGAAGGCAGACTAAGTATCGCAGTGATTTCGATTAGTATTTGCGACTTGACTCGGACTGGGGAGACTACTAAACCTAAGTGTCGCAGTAGCTTAGTATCTCGGCTTTTTTGGGACTTGACGGCGAGTTCCCGGATACGCAGGACAGCTTATCCTGTTGAACATGGTATAATGACTCTGGAAGCCAGTGGAGATGTGGAGTTGGACATGGTCATATAAGGTATCTCCGTATATATGTCGAAACTTGATCGAAACTTGACCCCATCAACAGACGTTTAAAACTTAGAGTCTGATCTTCCACGCGGCAAGGATGCATCCAGATCTTCAACTACCATGTCAACGCTGTTTCTGGAGATAGCAGCGTCGGCGTCTGGCAAGGCTACTTTCTTATGCGTCAGCCACACAGTTTGCATCTCACATGTCGGCTAAATTAAGGCGCAGAAGCATTCAGCTAGAGGCGCCTTGCTGGCTTCGCGTAGACCAGTCGGTAAACCCAGTCAGGGTAGAATTCAAACCCGCGCACTTCTTCCTGGTATTCCTTCGCTTGGTCCTGCACATCACCATGCAGAGAGAGCTGTTAAAGCCGTTTGACACGCGCTTGGCACTCTGTATACCTGGCATTCTTTTGTTCTGCCTCGCCTTGTTCTGGGCAGCCCCATTTAGGTCGATCCTATCAAGCGTATCAATGCAGCCGATGTCACGGGTGGCGCCGGTTCCCGGCCCCATTCTACTTCTGCTCTCGTCCACAAAGGCTTCCATAAAATATGTGGGGCATGGGTGGAAAACGTGCCATGTAAAATAAATCAAAGGGCGACGGCAAGCCTTTTCGGGGTTTGCGAGCATGTCTGTCCGGCACATAGACGACGATATGCCCTCGCCGGTGAGTTTCTTCTTTGGTTGTGAGAACAGGTCGATTTAGGCCGCATACAGGACTTCCATGAGCACTGGGTGCCGCGGTTGAAACGTGCCGTTTGGCCGTCGGGCTTGACGAGCGGTTCTGCTGTTGTACAACATCCAAACTCGAGACCGTCAACCTCACACCAGCCAGAGTCCACTATTAGCTCACGAGCAGCGTTCCCGAGGACAGCAGTCGAGGACGGCGACGTACGTTGTTTACGCTCATCCAAGCACCGAACGGCGATTGACACGCAGCCACCAGAGAGATGCCAGTGGCGTGAAGATAATGACAGCACATCCAGCAATCAGGAGTCAAAAGTCTAGAGTTTCGGTCCCATCTCATGTGCCTCTACGTGCGGATAAAAAAGACGAGATCGCTGCCGGACCCGTGAAAACTCCCCCGCCGGCACTTCATCAGAAGAATGGATATGGTTCACGTGGGAGAAATGTCAGAGCCTCAACAGAAGAATCGGGTGCTACTTCGTATACCTGCGACTCGGACGAGACGTGGAGTGGGGATTCTGACCAAGATGAGCCCAACACGGCGTCGGTACCCTTTGGCTTGGATGCGTCTGACTCGGGTTCATTTACGGATGCGACTGCTGACTCATCTGCTGATGCCGGTCACTCTGCAATACCGCATGCACCTCTGGAACAAGGACCTAGTGGTGCACCGTCGAATCGCCCCACATCTCTCACCGGCGTCAAATACTTCGTGTTTTCCCTGACGCCACCAGGGAAATCTTTTGTCACCCAGTTGGCACCAGACCTATGGCGGTGCGACTACCCTCACTGCGGGCAAGCATTTAAAGGCTATAGGCTCTGCGCACGCCACTTGAGTGGGACCCATGCACAAGATGAAATGGAGGCCATCGAGAAAGGGCTGTTGGAGGCGAAGTATGCGTACGCAGTTCAGGAGCGCCCGGAAGTGACAACCCAGTCGCATCAGGAACGTCTTGTGTGCCCCTTCTGCCGTAAAAGGTTCAGTAGATCGGACGCGACCAAGCGGCATTGCAAGACTTGTCCCATGAATGGCACAACCCCGGGTTTCAAGAAACGTCAGAGGAGAGCTTACCGTAGACGGATAAAGAATCAAGAATAGCATAGTTTTTTGTCTAACAGCGAGCGTACTGCATTCTCACTTGATTATCTGATTAGATGTTTGCCAGGCTCTGTAATCCTCCGCCGATCGGCTGATGCCTCGGCACAACGCACTGCACTCACTAAGTCAAAATGAAAGAATGGGGTGTCGGTGCCTATAACGGGCAAAGACTCAGCGTCATTGATGGTGCGCGCGCAAGAAGCGTCCGCCTTACGGGGATCAACATTTGTAGCAGACTCCGGTTTGTCAGTGTCACGACAGCCATCTGCTGTAGACGAATGTCGAAGAGAGGTAGGTGCGCCTACAACGGGCAATGTCGGCATTGTGTTTGCGATGCCAAACCCATGTGCGATGAGCGCACGACGGACCCAAGGGGAAAGAATGTTGGCGAAATGAAACTCAACGGCACGGTTGGCCCAGAGTTCTGCTTCTTTTCTATGCAGTATTGGAAATTAAAAAAAAAAAAAACAGCAAAAAAAAAAGACAACGGCTAGAACGTATTGATCCGCTCACCTAACATCGACTAGATTGTGCAGTGAGGTTATGTCTAGGTGACTGGCTGCTGATAAATCTAATACCACGGCTCTCAAGATTGGTTTTTGAAGATATGCAGTGGTTAGATCCATGCTGCAACCTCGATCTGGTCCAGGATCGTTCCATGGTCGATTAGATATTGACACTGAAGTGAAATCCAAGCCTCGTCTCGTCGTCTCTTTAATACGATCTATAAGGACTGTGGTGATGTAGCTAGCATTCGGGTAAACCAAAGATTCTTCGGGGCGATAGATAAGAACACCAGGGAAGGGCGGACATATGTGAATGTCTGGCTTAACGATGCTGTGTGCTTGGAACAATGATGTTGTATTGGCAAGCGGGATGAAGACCTCTCGCAATTCACTGCCATTTTTGTCATGTACCACAGCTCGTCCTAGGAATGTACCCGTCGGCCGTGCGATCCGCAGAAGAAGGAGTAGGAGGCTCGCCACTATGCCCGTATAGATGCCGGTCTCGATGGTGGTAAAAATTGTGACCACGACTGCCGCAGAGAAGATGAGAAACTCAAAGGGACTAGCACGCCAGAAAGATAAGCTCGCTCCAGGAGAAGCAATAATATCGGCGACCGCATGGATGATTAATGCGCTGAGTCCTGTTCGGTCAAATTTGAGTAAATGCATCTACTAGTACTTAGGAAACCACAATGCTTGCCTGCCGACGGGACCCATGTGAAAGCAGGGGTCAATCCGTATAATGCAACAATTACAACGAGTCCGGTGACTAAACCTGCGAAGGGTGTACGTGCGCCAGACTTGGAATTGAGAGCGGAACGAGAGAATGCTCCGGTGACGGAGTATGCACCAAAGAAACTTCCCATGGTATTTGCTATACCCATGGCAACAAGCTCCTGCGCAGGTTCAATCTTGTAGCCATTTGTGCGACCGAAGGCTACATGTCACTTTGGTCAGAAACGGCCCCAGCTGCCTAACAGTGATGATGGCCTACATTTCGCGATCGAAATGTGTTCCAGGAGAAGGACAATTGTTGCGACAAGCCAGTCAGTTCCAATTGCTGAGACCAGTTTAAGGTCCAGACGAAAGACACCAACGTGCTGAGCATAACAGCCATTATTTCAGTACTTGAATAAGGAGGTCACAGGGGCGAACCTGAAAACCACGGGGAATCGTTCCCAATATTGAGATGGGATAGTTACCATTCTGATCAATACGACTCCGGTTGTACAACCACGATGCTAATGTCAAGACAATCATAACGAATGCGTTACGGAGCAGGGAGATGAAAAAGAATATCCTCTCGTAACGTGGGTATCGCTTGGTGAGTAGTACAAGGGTTCGCTTAATCGCATACAAAACTGAGGGAATGTTAGGTCGAATCCCGAGAGAGTGAAACACGTACAGGAGAGGCCAACCAGGCCAAAGGCTGCATCGAGGGTCGAATAGTATAGAGATTTCAGCGTGTCAATAACGACCAAGTACGTAGCCCCGCTTGCACTGATACAGTCTTACTGCAATCAGATAATATGATTGCGGCTCAGAGAACGTACTCGATTCTTTTGGAAATTCCAAGTAGGCCAGGAACCTGTCCCGCAACAATAGTGATCGCGGAGCCTGTCATGAAGCCGCTAATGACCGGTGCTGGAATAAATTCGAGAATCCATCCTAGGCGGAGCAGGCCTAAACCAAGGACAATGAAACCACAGACAAGGGCGAGGGTCGTTGCAATGGTAGGCACGTCCCATTCGTCAGGATGCTGTTTCATAATTCGACTGGTTACTTTCGCAGTCTCGAGAGACATGATTGCCACGGGACCGATTGATATATCTTTGGAAGTTGCAAAGAACTTTAAAGAGCACATTAGATCGGGAACCGTGAGTGTGAGGGTGTGGGAACAGCCAGCTCACACAGTAAGTGAATACACCGACGACAGATGAATAGAGACCGATTTGTGGAGGCAACCCGGCAATCTTGGCGTAAGACATACTCTGGGGAACGAGGATGATGCCTACGGTGAGGCCTGCGATCATATCCCGGGCCGCCCACCCCAAATCTATAAGACTTTAGTCATGTATCTGGCTGTAAGCATAGTACTCACTATAATTTCCAACCCAGCGGAAAATAGGAAACAGACTCTTGAAATAATCTACAGCCTGCAGCGAGCGAGAATGGTTATGGTCAGGTAATGTTAAAAAGGTATGCTTGAAAGTCCCTCCATTGGAATGCATCTAGTCTGCATAAAATTGCTAGATGCACTCACGACCAGGTGGACATATATATATTCAAGTGAGAAGATCATCAACACACCTGACGTTTTGGTTCTGGTACAAGACTAGTTATCCAATCACGAGAGGATATTGTGGGGACCTCTTGTGCAGGGTAGTCGACGATGGCCTTGCCGCACTTCTTTATCCTAGACGGAATAGCGTCCATGGTGAGTTGCAAGAAGCAAATGTCATTTTTAGTCATTTTTGTCTTTATATGCATCCTTTTGTCGATCGAGGAGGGCGAAGGGCCAAATTGTAGTATGGTGAGACCAAGGCTAGCCCTGAATCACGCTTCAGAAACGCTGATCGATGCTCCAATGTAGTCGGCAAAGAATGGCTATCTAGAGTCATAGATTAACTCGGCCGTACCATATGAAGAGCTGGACAGCCTGGAAGGCGACTTTCTGCAGCCCTGTCGCCTTGAAGAACCAACACCACCTATGGTACACTGTAAGATAAGCAACGTCATAGGTAGACTGTGAAATTATCGAGGGTGGCCCACCATTTGAGTATACTGAAGAGCGCAGGGTATGCAAGGTATGACAACTGTACCCAAGCTTCGATGCGAAGCATCCATCTACCCCTGCATGATCCTGTCAGTATGCCGCCGATAATGCAAAGTTCATGTCGACTGATTGTGTTGTCCTGATATACTTATAGTGACTATATATCAGGACAACACAATTTTCATGAGAGGTTAGGTTCCGAGGGCTAAAAAGAGGCTAGGGCTAGTAAACTGGTATCTGTGAGCGTTACCACTCGAAAATGACGGACCATCAAATGAAGCGCAAAATTAATTTCAAACTTCCTGTAAAGAAAATCTACTGTAAGCTGTTCCGTGATGCTAAGGGCACCGGTGCCTGCTGGATCGATGGGTCGAGCTAAACCTTCAGCGGTAATGTTTTGACCGTTGCTGCCATAGTGTAAGACTAGGTGAGTATTCAAGATAATCTCGGTTACCCCAAGAGGACAGTCAAAACCAGTAGCTCAATTCTATTCTGGGAACATGGAGGTGTTATAACAACGGCAATTATAACGGGCGACTGCGGTGTCGCTCCATGGAGAAGCTGCCGATACTTCAAGTAGCTACAAGTATTTATACTCCGACCCGCGCGGGATCCTCTGCTACGCCAACTTCTTCGAGCTAAAGTTGCATTACTCTATATTAATTGCAGCCTCAGGGAGAGACCCGTCAGTCGGGTTCATCTGGAGCGAGAAGTGTTCTAATGACGAAAAGGACATGATTCATGATTTGCGTAAGAGATGGATAGCTCTAACTTGTTTGGCGTCGCCCGGTCAGGCTCCACTGAGTATCGAAAATAGAATTTTTATGCTCTGCATCCTGCGAATAAGAGCAGTGAGTTGGAGGACCGCCTGGAACAGAGCCAAGGAATATGAACCATATCAACGCGTCAAACAGTCACTGTTAAATGGCTCGTGAAAGTTCTGTTAGTTTTGTCCGAAGTTCCTTCTCCAGCCCATCGACATCGAACGCTGGTGTTCCCTCGAAGTGAGGGCACTTGATACTTCGCATATCTTCCAAGTCGGATTGTAATACCGATTGAGGTCCCAGGAGCGTTTGGCCAGATGGATGGCGATCCATAGCAATGAAGGCCGTGAACATGAAGGCCTTCCATTGCCATTGGACGGACAACTCGTGTTCGGTAGGATTCTGACGTGCCGATTGCGGAAGATGAGACAGGCACCCCGGAACCGTGAACGACAGTAGGAAATCTAGCAATGCATCCCGACGTCGTGTGCGCATGTTCAGCAATTTCAGCAAATCCCGTGAATCGATGCTATGTAGGATCGGTTGTACGTCCTCATGTTGTAAATCGACGTCCAGAGTATGTTTAGCTGCGACCGCAGCAGCGTCACTCCAACCAACTCGACAAGCCAATGCATATAGTCTGACTGGATCATCGAGTAGCGCCTGTGGGGTGATCATGCGATGTATAATCGAAGGCGGTCCAGGCATGTCCCACTTCTTGGCAGTAAGAAGCACCTTCTCAATATCATCAAAAGTACTGAGTGCGGGTATTTCCATTCCAGAGATCAACCTAAGGATTGCGTCGATGGTTCGTGCGTCCTCCGGGAGCCTAAGCTCAAGCCCGTGCTCATCCCGTAAGACACCCGCGAGTTGAGGAAGGGAGTGTGTGGAACGGAAGACACCCGAAGCGACCTTAAGAAGGAATGTATGTGTGCAAAATTTGACTTGGTCGGATGACACGAGCACGATATCCCCTTCACTCGATGAGAAGTCGACATGATAGCGGTCATCTGTCAACAATGGCTGGCCCAAAGGACTCGGAGTTTCAGTACCCATATTTGATGAAAGCTTGTGAACGTACCAGATCCGGCATGCTACTGCTGAAGCTGGATATGCTACTGGGACCAGGCATGGAAGCTCGAAGGAAGGTGCACAAGGATAAGAAAAAAAGCGGGTCGGACAATGCTTCAAGTACAGTTGTGGTTCAGGTGGTCGTGCCCTCCTTGTGTATTCACGACAGGGTCCACACCTCGAGCAGCAGTTCAAATGACGGGATCCAATGCGGTCAGATTATGAACAACTTTAGAGACTAGGTGACCTGCAACCCGCACCCGATTTGTCAGTTGTAGCCCTATCAAGGGTGTGGGCGAGCTGGTCGTAAGATAGTGCTGTACACCATAACCATTTTTCAGCCATACGTGATGATATTCGTTAGAATCGAGGGTTTATTTCTTGGGTGAGCCGTAAGCCAGGCAGTAGCGTGTTGTCAACGTTGGATGACTCGCGGTTCAAAGCCTAATAGTTGGTGTCAGCGCAACGTTGTGTGCGGAACGTGGCTGCAGGCGTGACTGCAGGCGCTGGCTAGTAAGAAGTGAAATCACAGGCAAGTGCTGGGTCACGTGTTGACTTAGTCGCGTCGATTCCGACTCGATACACTACTTAACCACGCGTTCACACGATGGACGACTCTGATGAATACTTTGACGACTCTTTTGTCCTCGACGAAGCAGCACTTGCATTAATACAGGCGACCGAGGAGCGTTTTGGCGCGTCTTTGTCTCAAGCACACCCCACGCGTTCAGCACCACAGGCCCCACCTAGCCCCCCGCCAGCTAAAAAATTGAAGACAACCCATGATTCAGTTGATCATCGTGCTTCTGCGCAGCTTGGAATCAGGAGGATGGAGAGTTTTGACCTGAACCCGGAGATCCGTGTTGGTCCTGATGGAAATTACGTCGTTAGTACTCAGTCTAAAACTTCTAGCCATGCGGCTAGAAGTGACGGATCGAGTGGATTGGTGCATCCTGACTCCTCGCATATACACGCTGAACTTGCCTCTATTCGTGCCCAGCTTGCAGAGGTGAGCGCTTCGTTCTTGGCGACTGCAATTGTCCTTTTGTTGAGATAGAGAAACAGGTGAATGCCGCAAATGCAGTCATTCAGAGGTCGTTGCGAGAGGCCCAGGATGCTCAGCTTGTGAAGGCGGGAGAAGTCGCCATTTTGCGACAAACCATTGATAAGGTATGCATCTTCTATTTGTTTCATGACGGGTAAGCCTCATTGAGGGATTCAGACAAATAAGGAGCATGCTGATGCTATCGCCAAAGCTAAGGCGGAGAAGGTAGCTCATGAAAAGATCAAAGCCGAGTTGCAGGCCAAACTTAAGGAAGAGACAGAACGTATGGCAACGCGGCTTGTCTTCCAGGTAAGCCGATTTACATTTCACTAGGCGGCAGCAACATGCTAACAATTCTCATATGCATGGTCATAGCAACATGAGATGGAAACATCCACACGGAAGCCATCATGGGGTTCGGTACGCTCTCGTCGCATCGTCGAGGACCCCTTCGTTGCCGGTTCAGCCCTCGCTGCAACGCTTACGCGCGCCCCGGGCCAATTTCGGACACCAGCGACAAACCATCCTGTGTCACTTGAGAAAAACGATAAGGATCAGTACGTGGGGGATAGTGGACCCCTTTCGTCTCCCACGAGCAGATACAAAGCAACGCGACCTGACGAGAATGCCCTGCAGTTACGGCGGATCGTCTTCACTCATGTCGCACCCCGAAACGACGCATTAACACTTCACATCCTCCTGTCAACTCCAATCCCGCCTGAGACACCCCACATGGAAAGACATGCCTACACGACGGCATGTCAAGTAATTCTCGAGACATGCGGAGCAAGACATGGACACACTCAATATTCCGATGATTCTGAGTGGGAAGCAAATGTACTCCACAAGGTTGCCGACGCCTTTGTAACTGTTGGTGGTGTTTTGAGTCGTACTGGATGTGTGCGTTATCTCTTCCTCAGTCGTTTGCGGCTGTCGTGATTTAACCTACCTATTATTTTCACATTGATAGATTGCCCCTCTTACGGCACTGTTAGACCTATTATTACTGCTCACTCTGTACATTCCTGCCTCTCTGTCCGCATTCCTTGGGCCGCCAGTTGCTGGTCAGCTAGACCTGGACAGGCGATCGCGACTGTTGCCCATGCTGTGCGATGTAGTACGAGATCATTTAGTTCCACCAAAACCCAACTTGAACGTTGCGGACAATATCGAAGGGAACGAAAACATGCGAGCGACTTTAGCCATGGCAGTAGTGGAACTAATGCAGTCTTTGTGCTGGAATGTTACACATGATCTCATTGACCAGTACGTCGTATTCTAGTCCAATTGCAGGTAGCATTGATCAGATAGTCTAGGTTGAGTGTTTTGCCCCGTCAACCCCAGGTCTTCGCGATACTATTGGATCCTGCCCAGACCCCCGAATTGATAGCTCGCACGTTGCAGTTACTGGTTCTTCTTGCCGCCCGTGAGAGATTCGGATCATGTGTATATCACACATGTCATATAACTAGCTAATGCTCATACTGCAGATCAGGAGCTTATTCAATATCTCCTTTCATCTTACGAGTCAGATACCGCCAACAGGGGTCAAGCATTTCTTTCGAGGGACCCATTACGACTTTCGCTCCTTGACAAGCTATGTTACTATCTCGTGGAGCTTGCTGTTGAAGAGGTATGGATATGAACTGGCTTTCCTTTGTCCTGTTTAACGACCCTCGCAGTCGTACCGCATTCGGCGTCTAGTCGTTACCTTAATCAGCCTCATTGCCGATTCCAATGAGGCGCGTACGATTCTCGTCGACTCTGTCATCCTAGCGCCGTCTCTTGTTATCTTCATTGCAAAGTTGTCTGGACTTATGTGGGAGGATGATTTCGCTATTATGGACTCGTCAAAGCTGGCGAAATTGTACGTTTTCTTTTGTTCGCCATGGGTCCGGTTGTGACCGAAATTACTAGAACAGTGGATATGCTTTACTCGTCTGTCAATCTTTTTCACCACTTGATTTTCGTTCTTGACTTGTCATCTGTCCTCGGACGGAAGCTTGTTGACGCCACTCGTCTACCTGGACCTTTCAATGGGGTAACACACATGTTCATTGTTACCTTCGGGCGTCTCTCATGGGCAGGAAGTCCTGACTGGTTGGATGAGGAATGTAAGGACAGATGTGAAGTCATTGCTGGTATGTACCAACAGTTTGGCTGCCTTCAAGGTATTCAATGAGATTGAACAAAAATTAGAACTTGCTATGGAAATCATTGAGTCAGTAGTTGCAGGACCAGAATGTGACGGACTATGGGCTGTATGGCATGAAGCTGAGGTGACCGATGAGGAGTTCGAGGCATGGAAAATCCAGATAGACTAATGCATGGTGAGAGTATAGAGTAGAGAATATGCACATGCCAAGAGCTTGGTCAAACTGTGCGGGGAACCAGTGTTCAGTCAGGCATCCACAGATTGTATTGTCTTGGAAAGTGGCTGCTCGGCCAGCTGTTAAGACTGGAAATCATACTGTGACTTGGCCCCAGATGTGGGCTGAGCTGAGGTTTGGAACAGGGGGCTTGGCTTCAACTTCGTAGGTTGTGCCCACTCAGTGATCCACACTAATTTTGGGATGGAGTTTGGCTTCAAGCTGAGAGGTTCAGGAAACAGATATCAGACAAGGGACTGAAATATGAGGATCTGAGTCAATATCAGAACTGAGGAAATAGTGTACATGACTGGGGATTTATATACAAAAATCAGGGGACAGGAAAAGGGCATCAATGCCTGGATTGAGCAGATAAGAAAGATAAGGGATGATCAGACAGGAATGGAACAGGACTAGCTAAGAACAGAAATCAGGGGTACAAGGGAAAGCCGAGGAAACCTGAATGCGAAGGTTCCTGAGTAAGTGCCAAGGCCTCAGCCTGGGGACCGGACCCAGGAACAGGGTCCTCCCCCTTATGGTCAAACCCATCTAAGAGTTAAACGCGGGGGGTGGGTGGTTGTGGGCCCGCTGACCAATGCTTGGTCATTAGTTTGTCAGCGGAGCGTGCGAGTGGCGCAGCCGCGAGCTACTAACGCTGCACAGCAGCATTCCAGGTCACGTGACCGGTTCGTGACCATACGTGGGTGGTCCGTGCACGACCCTTCGCTTGGTATAAAGAGAGTGATGCTGCAGAACCACACTCCCCACTGGTGTCTTCCTGTGTTCTCGCTGTACTGGTGGGCTTACTATTGCTTTGGCTGGGGTCTTGGTGTCTTTCTGTGTGTCTCTGGGTGTCTCTGGGCTTCTTTGGCTGTGAATTGACACCAGCTTATGCTCATTAACAAATCTAACTTCCTAACCTTAATAACAGCCAACTTAAATATCCTGTACTTTGTTTTGACATTTTTTCGCAAATGGATATCAATAAATTATCCTGACTTTGCTAAAGTTAATAACAGCTTCTGTTTTAATGTAGTGTGTTTTTTTTTATCTTTTTTTGAAAAATAAATAAATAGAAATATCAATGAATTATCCTGACTTTGCTAAAATTAATAACACCTTCAGCTTAAATGTACTGTACATTTTTTTGACATTTTGTCAAAAGGTAGATATCAATAAATTATCCTGACTTTGCTAAAATTAATAGGAACAGCTGCTTAAATGTGGTTTCTTTTGCTATTTTATATATGTCACAAAATAGATACTGATACATGTCCCTGATATGTGTGGGGACACATTACGTGTGGGGACATGCTACCTGTGAGGACACGTTATGTGTGGGGACACATTACGTGTGAGGACATGCTACCTGTGGGGACACATTACCTGTGAGGACACGTTATGTGTTAGGACATGCTACCTGTGGGGACACGTTATGTGTGAGGACACGCTACCTGTGGGGACACATTACGTGTGAGGACACGTTATGTGCATGCTACCTGTGGGGACACATTACGTGTGAGGACACGTTATGTGCATGCTACCTGTGGGGACATGTTACCTGTGAGGACACGTTACCTGTGAGGACACGCTACCTGTGGGGACACATTACATGTGAGGACACATTATGTGCACGCTACCTGTGGGGACATGTTACTTGTGAGGACACGCTACCTGTGAGGACATGTTATGTGTGGGGACACATTACGTGTGAGGACATGCTACCTGTGGGGACACATTACCTGTGAGGACACATTACGTGTTAGGACACGCTACCTGTGGGGACACGTTATGTGTGAGGACATGCTACCTATGAGGACACATTATGTGTGGGGACACGTTACCTGTGAGGACATGTTACCTGTGAGGTCACGTTACCTGTGAGGACATGCTACCTGTGGGGACACATTACATGCAAGGACACGTTACGTGCACGCTACCTGTGGGGACATGTTACCTGTGAGGACATGCTACCTGTGGGGACACGTTACATGTGAGGACATGTTACGTGTGAGGACACGTTACGTGTGGGGACATGCTACCTCTGAGGACACATTATGTGTGAGGGCATGCTATCCAACTGCACTTTGGGTCTTCCCCCATTTCTGATTTTGGTATTGTTTCTGGTTCTGTGAGAGTGTCACTGGAGGATCAGCTGGCATATCAATATTACCACATTGTCAAAATTCAGGATCCCCAAGATCACTATTGGATCTATTTCGCAATGCACAAGCTTTGAAACCTGTGGATTATGACAATAGGTGCAATCTTATCATCTCTGATGATTCAGTCAAGACCATTACCACTTTCATGTCTAGAGTTGCTGGAGGTCAAGAGGGAGGTCTGCATGTTCGGCTGTTCCAGGGGGGCATACATAATTCATGATAATATATGAACAGGGATATAATTTGCATGATGCTTTTTATTTGCCACAATACACTTGACCTTACTGATTCACTTGACCTTACTGATGCGTTTGACCTTACTGAGGCGTTTGACCTACACCCCCGCGCGAAGCGCGGGTACACACCTAGTGAGGCCATAAGTGAGATCTCAATAGCTGAGTCAGTAAGCTTATATAAGCTTTGTTTTGTGTCTCTGCTTCTTGTCTTCTCCCATCCCCATCAAAAACTTGCTAACCATAATGTCTGATGCCCAGGAACCCACAGTTGAGGAACTTGACACAGAACTTGCAGAACAGCAGCGGGAGTTGGATGTGATCAAGGAAAAGCATCACCTTGCTAAGGAACACAAGGAGGTGGTGGAGAAGAAGAAGGTGGAGGATGAGCGGAAAATGGAAGAGGTGCGGAAGGTGGATGAGGAGCATCAACCCAAAGCTGAGGCAGACAGGAGGGCTGAGGGGGCCCAAAAAATCAAGGCTGAGGTGGACAGGAGAACTGAGGACAAGTGCAAGGAGTGGGAGGTGAAAGCCAAGGCAGGAAGGGGTGCTGAGCCAAGCAAGATGTGGCTCATGATGGGCAAGGACTGCCGGTTCTTGACTCAGCAGTGGCCAAGGCTGAGGCCTTGATGTCACAGCAAGCTGCGCAGAGGAACCTTGTGAAGCTGATGAGGTCCTTGGGTATGAGCAAGTGGAAACCAATATAATTGTCAGAGGATGACAATGTTGTCAAGGTGTGTATGTTTTGGAACCCATTGAACTAAACATAAGACTGTGGTGTTAAACACAATTCTAAAGTTCAATCAGAGATTTGACTTTACAAGCACACACAAGCTTTGAAACTATTTGTAAGGGCTGATTACAGCGATTTTGGGTACATAGGGCAGAGTCTGAAATACATGCCGCCTGGTGCCGCTAAAGATCAAGCTGTATCTCCACAGCAATTGATGATCAAGGGTTGGTACTTTGTATATATTCTGTACTATGTAGTAGCTACCCTCTGATATACAAAACCTGGCTTATTCTGAGTTATTGAATATTTGGATAATTTCACTTATATGTATCATTATGCACTCAAATTCTTTCAATAAGGTCTGTAACTTTCTCAGATTATAGTAATATACACGTATAAATGTTGGAAACAGAAAACAATGATGTAATCTCCAGGTTATGGAAGGGGGGAGGGGTGCATATCTGTTTGCCTTCTCCCAGCCTTTTTAGCCTTCTACATAGCCAAAGCCTCAGCTTTAAGGACTTAAATATAATATAACCTCTATATATACTCTAATTACAATGGTGTGACACTATATTTCTTCATCTGCAAGTCTTGCCGGCATGATGTCATGACATCATGCGCGACCATGTCACATGACAGGCGTTACATGTTGTACACGTACTTGTGCCATCGATGCCTAGATACATCCCAGAACACCTATGACAATGACAAACGTACTCAGAGGATCTACGAAAACGTGTTATATATCAGAGGTATACACACGAAAAGAAGATCACTGATATCGCAGTGGATCTCAACATGTCGCAACGTGTCGTCAAACACATTCTGCAACTATGGCGCACTACCGGTGAGGTTATGCCATTGGAACCCGGCAAGAAGGGTAAAAGGAGAAAAATCATGGATCCTGAGGAAATGCAGGTAAGCAAGCAGCGAACCTTGATGATACTGGATTATGCTGACTCTTATCTGGTTTCTCTCCTAGTTCCTAATTCGGCTTGTAGAACACTTCCCGGACCTCTACCTTGATGAAATACAGGGTGTCATGCAGCATCTATATGGAATAACTGTTGGAGTTAGCACTCTCTGGGATACAATGACAGAACTCGGGCTCACATGGAAACGAGTATGTCCTTTTTTTTCTTGTTGTTTTTCAACCTATTTACTCCCTTGTTAGTTGTCAAAGGTTGCTGCAGAGCGAAATGAAGACCTCCGACAGGTTTACCGTTTCCGAATTGGTCACGAAAGCCCCAGCCACCTTGTATTCACTGATGAGAGCCGGATCGATTGCCGCACCACATATCGCTTGAATGGATGGGCGCAGAAAGGGAAAAGAGCAAGATCAAAGGCTAGGTTTGTGTGTGGCACAGGGTATGTCTCCTTCCATGTTTTACTTTCCTCTAATATTTACATCAGTGTAGGTACTCCCTTCTACCCGCCCTCTGTGATGAGGGGATAATTAATTCCGATGTCCACGAGGGATCATATGACGCTGATGCCTTCCTGACATTCATCATGAACCTCATGCCATATCTGAACCCATGGCCCCAGCCATGCAGTGTCTTGGTGGTGGACAACTGCGCCATTCACCATGGTCCTGAGGTTGCCGCAATTTGCAAAGAACAGTAAGCAATCCTAACAAATTTCCCAAGTAAGCTCAAAAATATCTGTTACGCAGTGGTGTGCGCCTCTACTACTTACCGCCATACTCCCCCGACATGAACCCGATTGAGGAGGCCTTTTATTACCTGAAGGCATACCTTCGCCACCATGGCGCAGAATTTCGGCAAGCAGTAGATGGCAAAGATGAGATGGCTATTTTGTTATTACTTCACACTGCTATGTCTTCAATATCAGCTGAACACTGTAAAGGTTGGATGACACATTCAAGGTACTTGTAAATGTACACATCTGTCCTATCCCTGTACCAGCAGCTAGTGTCAACACCAGTGTACCAATCAGTTTGGTCAAATATTATGACTATGCTATTCCCACAGCTCTGCACTTTGTGGGTGATGTAAGTGATGCAGGGGAAATAATAGAAGCCATGAATAAGTGGAAGTGTGCACTGAACAATAAACTAAAAGACTGTAGGTTCAAGGACACTATCGGGGTCCAAGCATGTTCCAAAATATAAAGGAATGTACTTAGCAGGCAAGTTTATAAATGGACTGCCCTGATAATCTACCAGCGCACTGCAATAAAACGAGGGATGAATGAGTTTTATGGAAGTGACTTGTGAAAGTCTCCAATTAGGAAAATTGACTGATCAGATCATCTCGGGTATTGGAGTGCAAATGGCAAGACTATCAATTGACAGACTCACTCTGTAGAATTACACCCGGAGGATTAGTCCAAGCGGCTAAGCAGTAAAGTAACTACTTAACAAGGAATTAGACAATAAAGTAAGTGAATAACCCTAGCTGGGATTAGCAGCTTAGTAAGATGCAAGTCACATGAGGTCACACGGATAGAAGATGTTAGATTGCTAGAATGATGATTCAAGGAGGTCAGAATGGCCTCCTTTTATATTGTAAAATACACAGGATTATGTAAAATGGGGTTCTTCTATCTATTAGGCGAGTGATGTCATATGTAAATATTTGCACTGCTGAAACACACTCTCATAACTATTGTGATGTGTTTGTGCAAAGAAATTGGAAATAGATAGCCAATCACCTTCCCTGGTTTGCACAGCCTTTCACAGCCATGCACAGCCATGCACAGCCCTGCACAGCCCTACACAGCTGCTATGACATCAAGGGGTCTATTTGGTAGTGATGGGCACGGCTCGGCCCAGGCCGTCTGCTGAGCCAGGCTGAGCCGCCGATAGGCCGAGCCAAACCAGGCCCAAGCCGTTGGCACATCCGGCTCCAGGGCCTGGCTCAGGTTTTGACAGGCCAGAGCCGAGCCAGGAAGCCAGGGCCTGCGGGCTCTTAAATACAGGATCTTCAGTCGCCAAAAAGGACATCTGTGCTCTGATACTGGCATGTACATAAACAGTTTTTCATGATATGTAGTGTAGTTACAGTGGCCTTAAACCTTACTCTCTACCCACTTGCCATCTGTTGGAGTTGCAAAACGCAGCGCCCGAAGCCCCTGATTAGTCAGCAGGTCATTATTGACCATTTTAGGTCTTGCGCAGTCGCAAGACATTCTTTTATTCCCCTTTATTGCGAGTCTTATTGTTCTCATGAAATTATAAGTAGCTACTGTCATGTAAAGTCTCCCTCAGTGGCTTGACACCGTGCAAACACTGAGGTAAGACATCATTCGATCCTTCGTATTGTATTTTGCTCACCTGTCCACTACAGTTGATTTGTCGTCATATAGGTAACTATAACAGTGGTTTGACACTGTGCAAACACTGAGTTGATTTGTTGTCGTATAGTCTTGTTATTATTATACCATCCACTTGCCATGCGTCGTCATCGTATCGATGATTCCAACGATTCCGGGGCAGGTAGTGATTGTGATGACATCATTGACGACGAGGAAGAATTTTAAGGAAGAATTTTAATCTCTTTTGCGCTACATACAAAAAAATAATATCTGTGTCTACAATCCATTCCCCCACCAACAGGCCATGGCCCAAGTCAAGGCAAAGCTGGAGCTGAGCCAGGCCAAGTGCCAATGGCCTGGCTCAGGATTTTGCAAACCAAAGCCAGCGCTAACCAGGCCAAAGCCACGGCTTTCAGGCCAAGCCAGGCCGTGCCCATCACTACTATTTGGTGTCATAGCATTGCATTTGGAGGATCCATTCATCCAATAGGCTTTGTTAAACCTGCACCCTAGTTTTGGCTTTGTACATCTTTGTGTGACTTTATATGCAGCCTTGCACAGCCATGGTTGCTATGATGTGCCTGCTGGGTTTGAATTGCACAAGTTTGTGTAAGCGGCAGAGGATGCATTCAGTCTCAGTGGCTGAGTTTGAGTGAGCCAAGGTACCAGAGTTGTAGGTGCTTGAGTGCCTGCAACTCCGAATTCACAGTTCATGGAAAGCTCCTGTCGGAGTTTGAAACTGAGTGGCTGTGGCAGAGTTGTGGACGTGCGTTCATAACTCTGCCTGACAGAATAAGGAGTTTTTGAGCCAGGGAAGCCAAGTTAAATGGCGAAAAAATAAGAGGAAATTCAAGGAATATTTGAATAGAGTTCTCCCAACAATAGCCACATATATTAGCTACTATCAGCTGGGAAAACAAGGCTTTAAAGCGATTTTAATCTTTTTTTTTTCATGAGGCTTTTCATTAGCAACGGTTCCCACACAGATACAGTTCCATACCTTGGATCAACTTCCGTCTATTCTGATGTCGTCCGCAAAGATGGCTCAAGCCTCTTCTGCAACTCCGCTTGCGGATTCAGTTCCGCACTCCGGTCCCACTTTAGAAACTCCGTCCCTTGAAGCTCCACAAATTGCTCTCATTTCCGCCATGGCTTTCCACGTATTGCAACGGCAAGAAGATTCGACAGTCTTTCAGCTTCACCTCTCTGATTCAGCTTCAGTCAAGGCTCGTTCCGCCTCGACTTCCACTCCGGTCGACATGAGCTTAGTTCTGGAAGAATATCATGACTTCCTGGACGTGTTCAATAAGGCCAAAGCCAATAAACCCGCTGAACATCAACCTTACAATTTGAAGATAGATTTGGAAGAAGGAGCGTCTCCACCCCTTGGACCGATCTACTCCCTTTCGCAAAGTGAACTCCAGACTCTCCGAGAGTTCATTGATGAACACCTCAACAAGGCAACACACACGCAAAGCAGAGGAAGAGCCAATAGCCAATCACAGGAGTGCATACGAAGGACTGTGTCAGTTCTCAGCCAATAACATTTGACAGACAACATCACATGCCACCAAAACAGAGGAAAACATATGCAAACCCCTGCTACACCCAATCACACGAATGCTGAGTAACACTTGTCTGACACAATAGCCAATGAAAGACCAACAATCCAATATCTTACAATGTCACATGGGTGGAAAACACGGTAAACCACTGGCAAAGCAATGCAAAGCTGCCAAACCAGAGGAAAACATATGCAAACCCCTGAGACACCCAATCACACAAATGCTGAGTAACACTTGTCTGACAGGCTAGCCAATGAAAGTGCTACAATCCAATGTCTCACAATGTCACATGGGAAAACACTGGCAAAGCAATGCAAACGAAATGGTGTCGTATGCTTAATAGAAGACTAATATCTTGCCAAGTAATGTTCGAATCCATGCTAATGTATGACACCTGCATTATGTGATGTTTTGTACATCCGTCACAAGTGATTTTAGGGCAATTGGAAGATTTCAGGTCTAGGACTTACCATAGCCTTAAGCCTGTGATGGGTAGGTCATCCCAGCCCCCCCCCCCCCACCCCCCCCCCCCAACATATCCCTTTGTCTCCTTGCTGCCAGTCTCCTCCCTCGGCCTTTTTGTTCCATCTCCTTTTGTGTCCAAGACTTGAGGAGAAGAAATAGCTTTCTTGAAGGGCCTTTGTGGTGGTCTCCCAAGGCCTGACCATGGGCTCCGTGGTCAGGTTAACAGACAGGTTCTGCATGTGTGTTGGCATATTAATGAATGAAAGGTGCATTTTGGCATTTGAAGGAATGAAGGGACCAGGTTTGGGTTCACGCACATGTTCTGTGAGCATGTTAGCATTTGAAGGAATGGAAGGACCTGGTTCACTTGTGGAGCAGGCATGAAGCTGATGTTAAGAATGGGAGGACCCAGTTCAGGTTAACAGACAGGTTCTGGATGTGTGTTGGCATATTAATGAATGGAAGGTGCATGGTAGCACTTTGGGCCAGTTGTGTGATAAGTGAAGAGAGTAGGGCTCAATGGCCCCTAGGCATCAGCGCTGTAGGAGATGAAGGGGTATCAAATCCAATGCTGCTGACCTTGGAGATCTGCATTTCAGTACCACTGGCCAACTTGCCAGCATTATCTCGCAAACCACGCTACCATGGTTCAAGAATGAGGGATTTCCCTTGGAATGACCTGAATAGATCAAGCAACTGAGAGTGTGCATGTTGGATGCTGTCATTAGTTGCTCATTTCAAGCATACTTGGAAGCTTTGAAGGTGAGGAAATTAGGAAGATGTGGTGATGGACGTGTAGGATGACATGCCCATGTAATCAAAAGCACACTGAACATGAGGTGTTAGACATGAAGCATACTTTGGAAACTCCCCGTAGTGAAGGGATGAAAGGTCCTGCATGGGGGTTGTGCATGTGTTCTGGATGGGTGTTAGCCATTTTGATGGAATGAAAGGTCCTGGGTTGGATTCATGCATGTGTTCTGAGTGTGTGTGTGAGCATTTTAAAAGGGGTGCACACAGTGGTTCTGAGTGAATGTGAGGCCTCTGAAACAGGTCTGCATGGATACAAACCTGTGTTACGACCATGCAGTTCCGACTTCCGACACTCAGTTCTGCTCACATTCCGACCCTCTGACAGTTCCGATATTCCACCCCTTGTTTTATTCCCTTGTTCTTTCGACTCTATTACTCAGACACACCGGACCCGCTTCTCAGTACAGCAAGACCATATGTCCAGTCCTCCTTGTAGTTTCGTTGTCAGATATGTTTTCCGACCCCTTGTTCTTTTGCCATTGTTTTACCCTACCCTGAACCCCCCCTGTAGTCCCCTTGTTCCCAATTAGTTAATTACCCCATATGTCTATCCGACTTCCGCTCTCTCCGGAATTTGCTTAGTACTACTACCCCATTACATGTTGTCTCAGCTCTTTGATAAAAGCCTCTCATGTATGTCTGTTATTCTGCAATCAGATAATTGCCTTCGATACTTGATTTCCTTCGCTATGGTCACACATGTAGTGGCCTGGTGGGGAAGATGTGTGGGCGGTGCATTCACGATCATCAGGGCTGTATCTTCACTCTATCTCCTGTTCTTAGCACAGCGAGTTTTGCAAGACCTCTGACTCTCCGCCTTCCGCCTTCCGACTCTGTTCCAACTCAAGTTCCAACTTCTGTTTAGTTCAACACTTTCCGACTTCCGACCTGCGTTCCGAAATACTTAGGACGATAGTTCGGGAGCAACACATAAGTTGAAGCCGTTGTCCTTTCCAGTTCCAACTTGTGGAAATCTCGATACGTAACAACCTGTTTAAACAAAAGAAACCGGTCCAGGCTTGGCCAGTTTGATTCCAGGTGCGGCGGGGATATGTTAATCGGTGTAATTGATATGGTAGTAGTCACATAATGGTGCTACCCAGAAGACATGGGTATGTATGGTCAAGTGCAGTACAAAGATAAGTGTGAGTGCAGGCCCCCCCCCCCCTTTATACATGAGTTGGGATGTGCACTCAAAGAGTGCGTGCACTAAACCATCGACCGCAGTTGTCACATTTTTCAAACACACCCTCCTTCTCACAGTCACTGATTCCACGATGCTCATTAGCAGCATCTTTGAACACATGCACATAGGGACCATGGAGACCCTCTGGAAATGTATGGCTCTGACCATGCCTGGTGGTCGATGAGGTAGTGGCACACTCAGGACCACACTGTGAGAGGCCATGCTTGACATGGCTGAGGACATAGATGCTACTGAGGACATGGTGTAAGGGAGCTACGCTCCCTATACAGTGATTTCAGACACAGTCTATTTTTACATTTCCTTGTTATTCTATTCTTAGGCTCGTAGTGATTAATATCCAGACACTGCCTCTTTTGTTCCACTCGCGCGTATCTTATCAGTCCACCCAGTCCACCGTTCCACTCGTGCGTACCTACTTTCCACTGATTTCATCCTTACATACCTATGTCCACCAGCTGCATAGCTTCCACTCATGCCACTGCCCGGTTCATTTCTTTTCCTATAAAACCAGCTTGTACTTAGATCTAGAAAATCATCTTGCTTTTCCGCACTTCACTTGAGCTCTTAAGCCTCTAGCTAGTGTGACCTCAAGGTCACGCATCTCTACTTATTCTTGTTTCTGCACTCGCAGTACTTAGGATTCTTACAATGGTCGTGGGTGTGAGTGGGCATGGGGGCACTGCGAGCTGGTCCAAAGGCATCCTGTGAGTAGAAATGACATAGGCTTCAACAGAAGATGTTGTAGGGGTAGGTGAGAGGGAGAGGGAGTGCATGTCAGGGGGAACTACACAGGGCCAATGGTGAAGCGGTCAGTGAAACTGGACTGGGCTTCCAAAATGGGCTTACAACAGGGGGGTTGGCCTCTAGTACTCATGCGTGCGGTGGCTTTGCTGCAGGGCACAGGTTCTTCAGGCGAGAGGTAATAACCTGTCACAGGTTCGTCAATATGACTCCGAGAGCAGGCATGTGCGGCTGACCAAAGGGCAAAGTCACCCATCTGTCCTCACTATAGTTGTGCGTGCGAGTGGCGCTGCGGAATTTGGAGCTCCAATTGACTGGCATGCACATGTGAGTGCAAGGCCAGTATGGAGGAAGAGGTTGCAAGTCTGACGCTGAATAGACAATCGCATAACACTTTGGATTGACCTGTAGACAAAAAAGGATAAATATATTTGCATACGATGAAATAGACTCACTAAACCCATGCAACCGTTCCATTAATCTCCATATTCTCTACACCTATTCTCCATTCCTAGCATAGGATGGGGAGCCACACTGTGTTTCAGCCAACCCCCTGCTTTGTTACGTATCGAGATTTCCGCTAAGTCGGAACTGGAAAGGACAGCGGCTTCAACTTGTAGGTTGCACCCCCAATGAACTATCGTCCTAAGTATTTCGGAACTGAGTCGGAAGTTGGAAAGTACTGAACCAAAGGTTTGGTTGGAACTTGAGCCGGAACTGAGGCGGAAGGCGGAAGATGGAAGGCAGAGAGACTGAGATCTTGCTAGACTCGCTGTGCTAAGAACAGGAGATGGAGCGAAGGAAATCAAGTATCGAAGGCGATTATCTGATTTCAGAATAACAGACATACATGAGGGGGGTTTTATACAAAGAGCTGAGACAACAGGTAATGATATGGTACTAAGCAAATTCCGGGGGAAGCGGAAGTCGAGTAGACAATGCGTGGGAACTAACTATTGGGAACAATGGGACTACAAGGGGGGTTCAGGGTAGGGTAGAACAATGGCAAAGAACAAGGGGTCGGGAAAACATATCTGACAACGAAACACAAGGAGGGTCGGACATATGGTCTTGATGAACGGTAAGGTGGGTCCGGTGGGTCCGGTGGGTCTGAGTAATAGAGTCGAAAGAACAAGGGAAATGTACAAGGGGCGGAATGTCGGAAATATCGGAGGGGCGGAATGTGTTGTGGAAATATCGTAGGGGCGGAAGGTATTGCGGAACTGAGGGTCGGAAGTCGGAAATGAACGGTCGTAACAGTATCTCCCTTCTAAGGTCGAGCCCCGCGAGACCACAAGTCGGATCACGTGACCTGTGAACAAACGCGTCGGAGTTCGAAAGATAGGCGGGAAACAAACGCGTCTTCATCCTTATCCATTATGAGCTCCCAACCCGACCTTAGTAAAATGTCCAGCGCTGAAATGGAGAAGTATTTCGACGACCTTCTTGCGCAGAAGAAGCAGGCTGAAAAACAGGCGGCCGAGGAAGCTGCGCGGAAAGAGAAGGAGCAACTGGAGGAGGAGCGCAAGGAGAAAGAGCGCAAGGAACTGGAGCGTCGGGAACAGGAGCGGAAGGAGAAGGAGGAGCGTGACCGTAAACGTCGCGAGGAGGAGTCGCGTGTCCGCGAAGAACAGTGGAAACGGGATGCGGCCAAAAAAGCTGCGGAAGACAAGGCCACGGCGGAGAAGGCGGGAAAATCCCGGGTGAGTCGGAAAGGTTCTGCGCGTAGTCCCGAGACTGACAGAAAAACTTGCCAGAAGGTTGTCGATTCCGAATCCGAACCGGAATCGGAAGACACAGCGGAAAGTACACCGTCCCCTGAGGGGAAGGGGAAGCACAAGGAAGTAGTTCCTGTGCTGAACCTTGTGGCGGATCGGAAAAGGAGGGTGGACGAATTCCAACAGGCCAGGAAGAACAAGATGGCCCGCATCATCGACCTTCGGGAGTTGGGACCGGAGAATCCCACAACCCGGAAACGGAAGACGAGGGAAGGGGAAGAAGAAAAGGCACCCTGCGACACATGCGAGGTGAAGGGACTTGAGTGCATATCGTCGGAGAATCCGTGGGAAACCGCCTGCGAACGGTGCCGTGACAAGAAGAGGAGGTGCGTCATGGACGGATGTTCCGCGAGGGTGGAGCGGAAAAGGCGAAAGGTCGAGACCGAGGGGCCTGAAACCCCTAAGTCAAAACCAGGACCGAGCGGGAAAAGGGCCGCGGAAGGCTTTCCTGTGACCGGGCAGTCGGAAACAGCGGTGCTTAATTGCTTCACCATGGCGTCGCCCTTGATCGATATCGCCGAGTCGTTGAGGGGTATCCGGAAAACACAATGTGGGATCCGGAACATTCTGCTGGAAATGGCGGAAGTCCAACCACATCAGGTGTTGTCGTTCCAAAATCAGATGACTGTTATGTCGACGGTTTTGGAACAGCTGAAGCGGGAGTTCTGGTGGCGGAACGATTTGTTCCGGGACCAAATGGGGTTGCAAATGGAAGAGCAGGAGAATAGGGCGGGAACGAGGGTGGAGACAGAGTTGGCCAACATGGAAATAGGCCATGCGGAAGAAGGTCCGGGAGCGGAGAACGAGGGCGAGGGGGAAACGATGAGGGAGGATTAGGTGTCGAAAGACTTGTAGATAATTTCTTGAAGTGTCGGAAAATATAGTAACGGAAAATTAATCGGATTTTTGACAATTGACTTGAGAACTGTAAGAATCAATGGGTGTTGGAAATGAGGTCGGAAATGACTAGGGCGTGGAAATGGGGCCAGGCTTATCAGGATATGACTTGTGGAAATCAGTGATGAGGTCAGAGGTGTGGTCTAGTTCCGTGGCGGAAATCCATGAGGTCTCTTCGTCGGTGTTTTCATAGCCTGCCCACTTGACTAGGTACTGGAGTTGGCAGCGGTATCGTCTGTTGAGCTTGGAGTTGAGAATTTCCGAGATCTCATATTCCGGTTCTCCATCGATGATCACTGGCGGAGGCGGAGGTTGTTCTCGATTCGGAATTGTATTCGGAACTGCTGGCTCAAGCATAGAGACATGGAATACCGGATGTACTGCGCGCATATTGTCAGGAAGTCTGAGAGTGAAAGAACGACTGCCGGCCTTAGCGATGATCTCGTAAGGGCCAAGGTATTTTTCAGAGAGCTTCTTCGAGGGGTGAGTAGTGCGGAAGTTTTCAGCTTTGACAAAGACTTTGTCGCCAATCTCGAATGCCGGTTGCGGAAGGCGTTTCCGATCGGCGGAAGTTTGGTATCTCTTTTGTGCAGTGGAAATGTTCTCTCGGAGGTGCTGGTGAAGGTCGTCAAGTTCCACAACGAAGTCTCGGGCTCTTGCAGAGGCGAGGTCGCGTTCAGGGTGGATGGCGAGATTTGGGTGGTAGCCCTTGTTGGCATAAAAGGGTGAAATTCCGGTGGTGGCGGAAGGTGCATTGTTGTAGGCAAATTCTGCAAGTGGAAGAAGGTTGGACCAATTGCTATGTTGGTAGTTGCAATAGACGCGGAGATACTGTTCAAGGGTCTGATTAGTACGTTCCGTTTGTCCGTCTCCTTCGGGATGATAACCGGAAGTGAAGTGGAGCTTCATGTCGAGAGCCTTGCCGAGTGTGCGGAAAAAGGAGGACACGAATTCTGAGCCACGGTCGGAAGTCACATGGGAAGGAATTCCGTGCTTGGAAAAGACGTGGAGCATGAAGAGTTGTGCGAGTTGGGCGGAAGTGATGGTGTCGTAGGTCGGAATAAAGATGGACTGCTTTGTAAGGCGGTCAACGATCACTAGAATGGTATCATAGCCAGATGACTTGGAAGCTTCTCAATGAAATCCATGGATATCGAATTCCACGGTTGTTCCGGGATCGGAAGTTGCTTCAAGAGGCGTAGGGTTTGTGACGTTGGGGCTTGGCGCGCATACAGGTGGTGCATGACTTGCAGTAGTCTTGGACCATCATGTGGAGAAGAGGCCAAGTGTAGGTACGTCAGATTATGTCGAGGGTTTTGTTCTGGCCTTGGTGTCCTGAGAGTGGATGATCGTGGCTTTGCTGGAGTACGCGAAGTCGTAGATCGTTGGTATCCGGAACGTAAATCTGGGACTTGTACCGGAGAAATCCGTCGGAATCGAGGGACCATCTAGGACTGGTGGGGTCATCGAGGTGGGCTGCGGAGATGGGGTGGAACAGAGTGCGGAATGGATGTCGGAATGGAGAGACTCGGTGTCCATAATGATTGAGGCACGGAGTAGCGGAAACTGCAATGCTGTGGCACGCAGGGACGATGCCAGTTGCTCAGTGGAGAATACTGGGCGAAATTGTGCGGATTAACGCTGGCATAGTCGCTACTTCCCTCTTTTGGGTAGACGTCCCAACATCTAGTGAGTGCGTCGGGTTTTGCTCCGAGCTTTCCGGGGCGGAAGCGGATCACCATGTTGAACTGTGAGAGGTATTCAGACCAGCGGACTTGACGGCGAGTCAAAATCTTAGTAGTTGCAAAATACTCAAGGTTCTTATGATCCGTTACAACGTCGATCGGATAGGTTGGACCTTCGAGGTAGTGTCTCCAAATTTTGAAGGCTTCGAAAATCGCAAGTAGTTCCTTATCGTGGACGTCGTAGTTGAGTTCCGGGGCGGAAAAGGTGCGGGAATGAAAAGTGATCGGATGAATTTCTCCATCGTCGGGGGAAATGATGGAAAGAATGGCGGCTAGCGCGTAGTCGGAAGCGTCGGTTTCGAGTACAAGGTGGGCATCAGGAATCCAGAAACCGAGTATAGGAGCCGTAGTGAAGGCCAATTTGAGGGCTTCAAATGCGGAACGGCATTCCAGAGTGAAATTCCATGGGGCACCCTTCCTGGTGAGACGCGTGAGCGGAACAGTAATGTCGGAAAAATTATAAATGAAACGTCAGTAAAATTGGCGAAGCCAAGGAAAGACTGCACATCCTTAACACGTTGGGTTCCGGCCATTCTTGAATTGCCTTGACCTTGTCCTCTGCCATGGTAAGACCGTTGGAGAGAGGATGTAGCTGAGGTATTCGACCGTGTCGCGATGCCATTCGCATTTCTCTGCTTTTGCGTAGAGATGGTGTTTGCGTAGACGGCGGAGTACTTCGCGGACATGTTCCCGATGTTTTTCCGGTGTATCGGAATAGATGAGGATGTCGTCAATGTAGACTAGGACGCATACGTCGAGGAGGTCGGAAAATACGTCGTTCATGAATCGCTGAAAAGCGGCGGGAGCATTGGTTAGACCAAAAGGCATGACAACCCACTCAAAAGCACCCTAGCGGGTGCGGAAAGTGGTTTTCCACTCGTCACCTTCCCGGATGTGGACAAGGTGATAAGCGTGCCGGAGGTCAATTTTGGTGTAGATCTTCGCCTTGCGGGGAGTGTCGAGTAGATCAGAAATGCGCGGAAGCGGATATTTGTCCTTTTTAGTGAGGGCATTGAGTCCACGGAAATCGACGCAGAGGCGGAGAGATCCATCCTTCTTCTTGACGAAAAGGACCGGAGTGCCGTGCGGAGACAGCGAAGGGCGGATGAAGCCCATGTTGAGATGTTCATCGACGAACTCGCAGAGAGTTAGGAGTTCACTTTGCGAAAGGGAGTAGATCGGTCCAAGGGGCGGAGATGCTCCTTCTTCCAAATCTATCTTCAAATCGTAAGGTCGATGTTCAGCTGGTTTATCGGCTTTGGCCTTATTGAACACGTCCGGGAAGTCACGATATTCTTCCAGAACTGAGCTCATGTCGACCGGAGCGGAAGTCAAGGCGGAACGAGCCTTGACTGAAGCCGAGTCGGAAAGGTGAAGCTGGAACACGGTCGTGTCTTCTTGCCGTTGCAATACGTGGAAAGCGGTGGCGGAAACGAGCGCGATTCGAGGAGCTTCGAGGGACGGAGGTGCTAAAGCGGGACCGGAGTGTGGAACTGAATCCACGAGCGGAGTTGTAGAAGAGGCCTGAGCCATCTTTGCGGACGACGTCGGAATAGACGGAAGTTGATCCGGGGTACGGAACTGTATTTGACCCAATGCCCAGTTAATCGACGGATTATATCGGGTGAGCCAATTGTGTCCTAGTACAACGGAACAGCTAGCATCTAGCGGAGTAACGTAAAATGTAACTTCATGGTTGTCCCCAGTAGCGAAACGGATAGACAGGTCCACGACTTGGGAAATTGCCGTGTTGGAAGACCGTCGAAAAGGCGGAGCGGAATTGTCGGAATGTTGCGGGTCGGAAGTTTATGTTTCAAAACAAAGTCGGAATCGAGGAAACAATGAGTCGAACCGGAGTCGATCAATGCGGTAAACGGGGGTGCAGAAATGGTGTCGGAAGTGAGCGGGACAGAGAGGGAATCGGAGGACGAAAGAGCGGATGCGTTGAGTTTAACCTCATTTGTCGCACGAATGGGGTCAACACAGCCCTCAGCTCGTGCGGAGGCCGGAGGACTGCTGACTATTTTTTTGAATCCGCAGCGGGAGCCGCTTCGGATTTCTCTTCCATCTTTGCTACGCGGCCCTTGGCCTTAGCAGCGGAGGCGGATGCGCGAGTGCAGTCGCGAGCGACGTGACCGCCTTTGCCGCAGAAAAGGCAAAGGTTGTTGTCCATGCGACGCTGGCGTTCTACAGGGGTTAGTTTTCCGTCCTTCCCAAGTTTGTCGGAAAGGTCCAGAGTGCTCTTTCGGGCGTTGGTGTTGGAACCAGAGGCCTGGTTGTTGCGAGGGGTGTTGTTGTTGTTCCGGTTGCCGGAGTTGGAGCCGGAACTGTTGTTGTTGTTGTTGTTTCCGGAGTTGTTGTTTCCGGAGTTGTTGTTTCCGGAGTTGTTGTTTCCGGAGTTGTTGTTTCCGGAGTTGTTGTTTCCGGAGTTGTTGTTTCCGGAGTTGTTGTTTCCGGAGTTGTTGTTTCCGGAATTAGTCTTCTTCTTGTCTTTATCAGACTTCTTGTCGGAAGACTTGTCGTTCTTGCTCTGGGCGGAAGTTTCGCGAGCAATCTCGGAGTGTCTTTCCCAGTAGCGTGAATCGATGGATTGGGCGAGGTTGCGGAGGTCGGTAAGGGTGGCGGGTTTTCTGACGCGGGCAATTTCATCCTTGATGCGGGATGGCAAGCCCATGTAAAACTGGCGTCGGAGTGCGGCTTCTCCCCATTGGACTCGAGGAGCGAGCTGCTGGAACGTGACGATATATTTAGCTACCTTATGAGTGTCTTTCATACGAAGCTTATCGAGTTCATTTTCCGCATCGGCTTCCATGTCAAATGGTCCGAAGTTGCTGCGGAGTTCGGAAATGAAGTTGTGGTAATCGTCGGCCCAGTCGACGAGAGCGAATGGGTCCATGAGGGCGGGTTCGAAGTAGTCGAGAGCCGTGCCTCAGAGATAGGAAAGGGCGTAATTGACCTTCCGTTCGTCGTCGGGAAAGGCGTCGGGACGATCATGGAAATTGAGTTGAAGCTGGACCAGAAATGGCTGGAGCTTCTTGGGGTCGGAACCGTCGAACTGATCTGGTTCGCGGACTTTTGTCTTGGGGCGTGGTGGTGCTTGGGCCGGGCGTTGGAGTTGTCCGGCTAGCATGGCGATGGCTTGTGCAAGATCCGGAACTGGCACGGGCGGAACTGGGTTGGCGGGAATCTGAGGTGGGATTGGAGGTGGAGGACCGCCTGGGGGACCGCCGGGTGGACCGCCATGAGGGCCGCCTGGAGGGGGTGGTGGTGGTGGGGCTGGGCGTCTGTTAGGGATCATCCACAAAGTAGCTACCTATTTATGAACATTTACTAGGTAGTTAATTAGTTTCAAATGTCCTCAAGAAAGGTTGTATTAATATTTCTATGCTACACTCACATTGGGTCCACAAGGTACAACAATCTCTTGATAGTTTAGCTAAGAATTCCCCACAGTCACATGACTATCACATGACCTCAAAACAGCTCAAAGTCACCTGATCATCCACAGTCACCTGACAATCACCTGACCTCAAAGTCACCTGATTATCTGCAGTCACATGACAATCACCTGACCTCAAAGTCACTTGATTATCTACGGTCACCTGACAATCACATGACACAGTCACATGACCTCAATCCAGCTTGAAGTCACATGACTTTCCTTCATCACATGATAATCACATGAGCGTGGGAGTTTCTTACATACTCTTAGCTTTAGATGCAGTATAAATAGCCTACAGTTTTAGCAGTGAAGCAATCAATTATCTTTCACCCAAACCACTCATACCTTGAGTAACTGAAGTGTGACTTCAACACAGCCTTGTACCGAAGTACTGGCTCACTGACTTGGCTACAGTCTAAGATTGCAGCAACTCTGATTGGCTCTGAGAAGTACAAGAGTGCTCTATTTTAATTGCAGCAGGCTCTGACTAATCGCGCTGCGAACAGCAACATTACTAAGAGTAACTGATTAGTAATCCTGTACCATTAGACGCCACTCTGAGCAGTGATCTAATAGACTTGGTTATTAGTTATTCAATTCACGCAATAGTTTATTAACTTAACTCTGAGTTAAGTGGGTTAATAGCCTTTTGAGTAATTGATCTTTCTTGATCAATCAACGCACTGCAGATATTAACCTAACTCAGGGTAAGTGAGTTAATATCCTACGTTTGTTGAGTTGGAAAACCAGAAAAGTCACAAGAATAGTGACATACTTGAACTGAGGAAGAGTTCAAGCGCAGAACTATCTTTTCACGTCTTGGGGATTATTGTTGTCTTTAATTCACTCGACCCGCGGTCCTAAGACTCTAGGTAGCTTTCCCCCTTAAAGTATCTGGACCCTTGGACGCCTAATAACATTCTTTGACCTCACAAAGTATTGCACAATCTAAGAACTACATGTGTTCAGTTAAATCTCTATTGCTACTCCTGTACCAATACTGATTCTGATTGTTCACCGGAGTATAATTTCTTAATTGGGTTCTCCGTTAAAATAGTTTCGAAGCTTGCGTGTGCTTGTAAAGTCAAATCTCTGATTGAACTTTAGAATTGTGTTTAACACCACAGTTTTACGTTTAGTTCAACGGGTTCCAAAACAGCGTCGGAATGACGCTGCTGTTTGTTCGCCGCTGCTACTCGTCGAGTTTCCGTCATAGTCGGGATTGTCGTCGGGATTAGCGTCGGGAACTTCTTTGAAACGTTGCGGAAAAGCATCGGAGAGCTCATTGTCGGCACGAGAGCTGCCGGAGGGTTCCACATGCCTTGGTGCTGCGGATCTAAGACTGCCAAAATAAGAGAGAGCTTCGACAGCTCCTGCTCGAGCTGAAGTAGCTGTGGTACGAGGAGGCATAGTGATAGTTATCGGGTGGGAATCAGATAATACTGTTACGTATCGAGATTTCCGCTAAGTCGGAACTGGAAAGGACAGCAGCTTCAACTTGTAGGTTGCACCCCCAATGAACTATCGTCCTAAGTATTTCGGAACTGAGTCGGAAGTCGGAAAGTACTGAACCAAAGGTTTGGTTGGAACTTGAGCCGGAACTGAGGCGGAAGGCAGAAGGCGGAGAGACTGAGATCTTGCTAGACTCGCTGTGCTAAGAACAGGAGATGGAGCGAAGGAAATCAAGTATCGAAGGCGATTATCTGATTTCAGAATAACAGACATACATGAGGGGGGTTTTATACAAAGAGCTGAGACAACAGGTAATGATATGGTACTAAGCAAATTCCGGGGGAAGCGGAAGTCGAGTAGACAATGCGTGGGAACTAACTATTGGGAACAATGGGACTACAAGGGGGGTTCAGGGTAGGGTAGAACAATGGCAAAGAACAAGGGGTCGGGAAAACATATCTGACAACGAAACACAAGGAGGGTCGGACATATGGTCTTGATGAACGGTAAGGTGGGTCCGGTGGGTCCGGTGGGTCTGAGTAATAGAGTCGAAAGAACAAGGGAAATGTACAAGGGGCGGAATGTCGGAAATATCGGAGGGGCGGAATGTGTTGTGGAAATATCGTAGGGGCGGAAGGTATTGCGGAACTGAGGGTCGGAAGTCGGAAATGAACGGTCGTAACATGCTTCTATTTCCCCTGGTGAGTCTCCAAACATTACTTCTGTCTCGTCGGGGGTGAGGGTATTCAGCATTCAGCACCTTTTCATAGGCCTGTATCGGGGTGTGCCTTCTCCACAAAAACATCAAATTTATCGATCCTTTGTCCGTTTGCATTTTCTGTGCCATGGAAGTAAGACATTCGTCTCTCGATGGCCCTCCAGTTCCGTTCGGATGGCCCTCAAAGTGATTGCATTGGTGATGCACACAAAGGCCAGGCCCTCGGTGAGCCCGACTGTCTAATGGAAATGGTCCACATCTGATCTCAGTGACTGTAGGGCTAGGCCAGCTCTGTGCTTCCCTATCTGAGAAAGGGCCTGAGATGTGCTTGTACCCTTGTGCCTGCCCCTCACACACCCTGTCTCCTTACGACCACATGAAGCACTTTTTCATTCTCTGTGTTAACCATTTCCGCCGTGGCATTCACAAGCTAGGCAATGACATCTCCCCACAAGTTCGCACGGCTATGCACAGCCTCATCTCTGCTTACCCCATTCACAACCTTGAGGAGACCAAGGAGTTGATACGTAGGGGCAGCCCTCGAGCCTCAGGTGTGTCGCAACCTTCCAACAACTGCTGGTGTGTTGACATGAACCTTCACAAACAGCATGGATGGAGGACAAAGAAATGGGCTCCCCCTTTGTGATTCCAGCCATCTACCAACCGGCGAGCCATATACCGCCTGCCACCTGGCAAGCCTGCCCTTCCACCTCTAATGGCAATGAGCAAGCTGTAAGGGCAACCCTAGTTGGCTGTGGAGATCACACTACCACACAGCTGACAAGGGGAAATCCGAAGAGAAAAGTCTAAGGACCCCCAATGTCAGTGAGCCTGTATTATACTATGCTGTGCAGCCAGGGACAACACTTGGCACTTGCCATCAACCCTGCATCCCCCTGACCTCCCCAACCCTTGATCCCACATACTACGTGAGTCACTTGACTTCCGACACTGTTCTGAGAGCGGAAGTCGGATAGTGGAGTGGAACTAGCAAGGCAAACAGAACTGGTGGAAGTTCTCCCAGAAGCGGAATCATTTCCAAAAGCGGAGTCTGAGATGGAATCGGAACCAGAAGCGGAGTCGGAAATGGAGTCAGAACTGGGTGTGGTGTCGGAACTGGAAATGGAAACCAGGGTATCCCCTGACAGGGGCACCAGGGTGTGTCCTGTAGAACTCTTGGTGTTTGTCCGGAGCAGAGACATCTTGCTCCGGGACCCATGAATTTTCTTCATACCTGTATCCTTCCCATTTCACGAGGAATTGGAGTCGTCTTCGCACGAACCGGCTATCCAGGATCCATTCCACCACATAATGCTCTTCCCCATCTACAATTTCCAGTGGAGGTGGCGGATGAGCCCTCCGGCCTGGAATTGGATCCTCCGGTGCCGGGAGCAACTTCACTACATTGAAGACGGGGTGGAGTCGGGACGTGGAGTTCAGAAGTCGGAGACGGTACGTGTTTCGTCCTACCCTCCGCATCACTGTGAAAGGCCCAAGGAAGCGGTGGGCCAGCTTCTGGGAAGGGCGTGTGGTGCGGATGTCACTTGCGTCTAAATACACCTTGTCTCCGACTTGGTACTCTGGGGCAGGAATGTTAGGGATCGTCCACAAAGTAGCTACCTATTTATGAACATTTACTAGGTAGTTAATTAGTTTCAAATGTCCTCAAGAAAGGTTGTATTAATATTTCTATGCTACACTCACATTGGGTCCACAAGATACAATAATCTGTTGATATTTTAGCTAAGAATCACTCACAATCATATGACTATCACATGGGGGGATGGTTGTAACTCTCATATATATGTATATATAACTTAGCTCACCTATATTTCATAAAATATATCACAATTGAGACACTTGCCAGCATTTGTAAGGCATACTTAATCCTAGTCCTAAAGTTCTTTCTCACAGTCTGCTGCTCCCACAGGAAAAGGTGTATACCCCATTGTCTAAACATCAATAGTTACGTATCTTTGTACTATACATGCATATTATTTTAAACATACCTTCTAATCAGATCTCTCAACCATATATAATAATATAGTACAGGTATTGTCCATACTTGCTTCTATATTCTGTGATTGTACATCTAACATGTTTCATATATATTTCTAACATGTACTCATATGGTCCATACTTGCCTCTACATTCTATCATCATACATGTAACAAGCTTCATATATACTTTTAATATATAGTCATCCAAATCCTATCTGAAATTGCTCTGTCATCTGAATACACACCATGCTTTAGCACATACAACCATATTTTTAAAATATCAGAACATTCAAAAAAATTTAGGATATCCACAATATACAAGTTGCTCAAAATGATGGACTATGAACTCAGTTATGGTTGGTTTTTTAAAAGATATCTAATATATCCTAGAAGAATGTACATTGTTGTCAATGTGAACATCCTCCTAGTAGCGTCTACCCTTCTTTTTTTGATGTCTAATGTAGTCCTCTATGCATTGTGTTGTATCAAAATCTTCCTCCCTTACCCAAGTGGTATCTTCATAGTTTTTCCATTGAACTAAGTATTCTCTCTTCTTTCCTTTTGTCTTATGATCCAGTATTTTGTTCACTTCATATGTATCTTCAATATCTTGATCAGATTCATCTGTATCTGCACCTGCTAACAATCGTGCTTGATACTTAGACATTTTCTTTGCATCTTCTGTAATATCCTTTAGAGTTGAGATTCTCAGTGACTCAAAGTTGAGGGTATCAGTTGATGGATAGTCAAAATGGCTCTCCATCCATGACATATGATTAGGTTGTGCTTGGAGCTCTCCTAATTTAACAAACCGTTTGATATTAAGCAGCAAGCATGCTAATCTAAACCGCAAAGAGAATATCTTAGGATTCGATGTTTGGACAGGCTTCTGATTATTTAACTTCTTAAATGTCATTCCTAACTCTCCAAAGAAGCTTTCTATCTTTGATCTGAAACTACCAAATCTTTCATTGTAGTGCTTCTCCATATCTGATAGTTCAGCATTCTTCTGCTTCCAAATTGGATGGCAGAAATTCATGTCTTTCAATCTACCTTGCTTTACTACTTGTTTCACAAATAGTGTATAGCCTCCATCAAGAGCCATACGATCTGCCTTATCCATCTTATCTCTTAAGTTCATTTCTGTGAACATTGCTCCATCAGAGTGGCTACATGGCAATGAATCAGAAACAAACAAAGCCATCTCATGAAAATCAATAATTACTTGAGTTCTCATTCCAGAATTTCTGTGTTTATGTGACCATTGTACTTTAGATGATCTTCCTATTTCTGTTCCTCTTGTGTCATGACCATCAAGGAATAAAGTTATTGTGTTGAATAGTTCTTCCTTATTATTATCCTTTGCAGATAATATTCTAATCCTTATGTTGGAAAAAATATGAACCAACAAATCAATGACTTTGTCATTTAAGTCATTATTAAGGTCCTTTTCATGTCCAAAAAAAACTCTGATGGATCGCATGAAAAGTACTCCCAGGTATAAATCTGTTCATATCATCAAATGTACAACCTTCAAGCAGATGATAGAGTATTAATAGTCCCTTCTCTACATTTCGATATGGGCATGAGAACCGTGGGAGAACTTGGGGAGAACTGCAGGAGAACTGGGGGAGAACTGCAGGAGAACAGCGGGAGACCTGGGGGAGAACTGCAGCAGAACTGTTCTCCCAAAGTTCTCCTGCAGTTCTCCTGCAGTTCTCCTGCAGTTCTCCTGCAGTTCTCCCCCAGTTCTCCTGCAGTTCTCCCCCAGTTCTCCTGCAGTTCTCCCCCAGTTCTCCTGCAGTTCTGACTTACATACCCCTTGTTCTTTTCCCTATTATTCTTGACTCTACCCTGCCCCCTCGTAGTTTTCTTGTTCTGTATTAGTTACTTACTCTATTTGTCAAAGTTACTTCCACTTTCACTGGAATTGCTTAGTCCCACTCCATTACTTGTTGATCCAGCTTTTTGTACGAAACCCCCTCATGTATGCTCTCTGTTTCTGCAATCAGATAATCAACTTTGATACATAAATTGTCTCCTGTTCTTAATGCAGTAAGCTTTGCAAGTCATCCATCCCTCTCTGCCTTATGACACTCTGTCTTCTGCCTCTTCCAACCTCCATCTCTGGCCTTTGGCCCCCAACCTTTCGACTAAAGCTCAACTCCCAAATCCTCCCTACCTCTGCCTCTTCCAGTCTCCAGTACTCAATTCCTAAATACCTAGGACGATAGTTCATTGGGGGCACAACACATAAGTTGAAGCCACTGTCAATTTAGTTCTTTTCTCTGGGATTTCCAATACATGACAACAGTATTATCTGATTCCCACCCGATAACTATCATGATGCCTCCTCGTACCACAGCTACCTCAACTTGTGCAGGAGCTGTTGAAGCTCTCTCTTATTTTGGAACACTTAGGGCTGCAGCGTCACCAAGATGTGCAGAGCCTTCCAGCTCTTGTGCCAATGATCCATTTACTGATGATCTTCTGCCAAGTCGCATCGAAGATGTTACCGATATCAATCCTGGTAATCCCGACTATGATGGAAACTCCTTGAGTAGTAGCAGCGAACATACAGCTGTGTCATCTCAATACCCAGCACCACCTCCACCACTACCCCCAGGCCCTCCAGGTGGCGGTCCTCCCGGTGGTCCCCTAGGTGGTCCTCTACCACTGAATCCTGCCAACCCAGTTCCACCCACCCCAAGTACTGGACCTTGTGCAGGCCATTGCCATGCTGGCTGGCAACCTCCAACGCCTGGCGCAAGCACCGTGCCCCAAGACCAAAGTTCGTGAACCTGACCAATTCGATGGTTCTCACCCAAAGAAGCTTCAGCCTTTTCTGGTTCAGCTTCAGCTCAACTTCCACGACCATCCTGATGCCTTTTCCAAGGACAAGAAAAAAGTCAACTACACCCTTTCCTACCTCTACAGCACGACTCTTGACTATTTCAAACCGGCCCTTATGGTTCCCTACACCGTCATTGGTTGGGCAGATGATTTTCCCAATTTCGTTTCCGAACTCTGCAACTGTGAGGGCAACCCTGGCTAGTCGTGGAGATCACACTACCACACAACTGACAAGGGGAAATCCAAAGTATGTATAAATGAACAGAGCATACAAGAGAGGGGGTTCTCACCTGACAAGGGGAAATCCAAAGAGAAAAGTCTAAGGACCCCCAATGTCAGCGAGCCCGTATTATACTACGCTGCGCAGCCAGGGACAACACTTGGCACCCGCCATCAACCCTGCATCCCCCTGACCCTTGATCGACCCTTGATGCCACCTATTATGCGAGTCGCTTGATTTCCGACACTGTTCCGGGGCGGAAGTCGGAAATTGGAGTGGAACTGGCAAGGCGAACGGAACTGGTGGAAGTTCTCCCAGAAGCGGAATCGTTCCCGAAAGCGGATGCGGAGATGGAATCGGAACCGGAAGCGGAGTCGGAAATGGTGTCGGAACTGGAAATGGAAAACAGGGTGTCCCCTGACATCACCCCCCCTCTAGCGTGCTGCGTCCTCGAAGCACGGGACACAAGGGATTGAAATGCCAGCGAGCGGATTCGGTGAGGGGCACCTGGATGTGTCCTATAGAACTCCCGGAGTTTGTCAGGAGCGGAAACATCTTGCTCCGGGACCCAAGAATTCTCCTCGTACCCATACCCTTCCCATTTCACGAGGAATTGGAGTCGTCCTCGCACAAACCGGCTGTCCAGGATCTGTTCCACCACGTAGTGCTCTTCCCCATCTACAATTTCTGGCGGAGGTGGCGGATGAGCCTTCCGATGTGGAATTGGGTCCTCAAGCATAGGGAGTAACTTCACCACGTTGAAGACGGGGTGGAGGCGGGACATGGACATCGGAAGTCGGAGGCGGTATGCATTCCGTCCAACCCTCCGCGTCACTGTGAAGGGCCCAAGGTAGCGGTGGGCAAGCTTCTGCGAAGGGCGTGTGGTGCGGATGTCACTTGCATCTAGGTACACCTTGTCTCCAACTTGGTACTCTGGGGCAGGAACCCGGCGTTGGTTGTAGTACCTTGCCATGTCATCCTTGGCCTTCGCAAGGGCCGACTTGGCTTCCGAAAGGGTGGAGTCCATGCGGTCTCGGAACTCATTGACCGTCTCGAGTCGGGACTCAGCCTGGCGTGGTTCGAAGCCCATCCGCGGGTGTCGTCCGGAGTCAAGCATGAAGGGAGTCTGTTGTGTGGCGGAATGGACATGGTTGTTGTATTGGAATTCCGCCAGCGGAAGTAACTCATCCCAGTCATCCTGCCTCTCATTGACAAAGAGGCGGAGATATTGCTCTAACTCCTGATTGACCCGTTCCGTCTGTCCGTCACCCTGCGGATGGTACGCTGTGGTGGTAGCCAGCTTTATGCCGAGCAGGCGGTAGAGCTCCCGAGTCAGTTCCGCGACAAACTGCGGACCTCGGTCGGAAACAACTTGCTTCGGGAGCCCATGCAACTTCCAGACATGTGCAAGGAACAGGCGGGCCGCTCCGAGGGCTGTGATCGTCGTGTGCGTCGGGATGAAGTGGGACACCTTGCTCACCGAATCCACGACGTTCATGATCGCGTCGTAGCCATGAGACTCTGGGAGTTCAACGATGAAGTCGACACTGATGGTGTCCCAGCGGGATTCGGGAATCGGGAGCGGAACAAGTTCTCCGACGGGCGGACGTCGTTGCGCTTTGGTTCGGAGACAAAGGTCACACGTCTTCACGTACTGTCCGATGTAGCGGGACATCTGAGGCCACCAGTAATTCCGAGCCACTAACTCCAGCGTCTTCCACCTGCCAGCATGCCCAGCGACCCGTGTGTCATGGTGCTGGGACACGATGCGACGGCGGAGGTCCGCCCCACCCGGAACATAGACCTTGCCTCTGAAGTGGAGCAGTCCATCACGTTCCGACCATTCCGCTGCCCGTACAGACCGTGAGTGCCCTTTCCGGAGTTCCTCCACTGCCTTCACCACCGACTCCTCCTTCTCTCCATTCCGGTACTGCCTCCGGATATCCCGGAGCATTTCCGCTTCCGCCCCAACTGCAGTTACTCCTTCTAGGGCACGGATTGCAAAGAGACTTGGGCGGAGCAGTGTCATATCCGCGTTGTCTCCACTTCCGCTTCCGTGATCCGCGCGGCGGGATAGGGCATCGGGCTTGCCCATGGTGCGGCCGGGGCGGTGGTGGAGCATGAAGTCAAACCGGGACAGGTGTAGGGACCACCGTGCTTGTCGTCGGTTCAGCTTCTTAGACGTGCGGAAATACTCGAGGTTCTTGTGGTCTGTCCAGATCTCAAAAGGGCATAGAGCACCCTCGAGGAAGTGTCGCCACTCCTCCAGCGCTCGGATGATTGCCAGCATCTCCTTGTCATGGATCTCATAGTTCCGCTCGACCGGACTAAGGCTCTTAGAGAAGAAGGCAATCGGATGCCACCCCCCACCATCTTCCGATGACTGCTGTGACAAGACCGCTCCGGTAGCTGCGTCGGAAGAATCCGCCTCGACTCGATAAGGGCGAGAGTCGTCGGGAAAGATCAGGACCGGAGCGGAAGTGATCAGCTCCTTGAGTTTGTCAAAGGAAGTCTGTTCCGGCTCTCCCCACCGCCATCCAACCTCCTTCTTGGTGAGGTCGAAGAGGGCACGGGCGTGGCAGGAGAAGTCCTTGATGAACCGCCGGTAGAAATTGACAAACCCAATGAAGGACTGGACCTCCTTCTTGTTTCGCGGCACGGGCCAATCCGATACACCGGAAACTTTGACTGGGTCCATTTCCACCTTCCCTTCCGACACAATCACCCCAAGATACTCTATCCGCGTCCGCTCAAATTCGCACTTTTCCGGCTTGAGACACAGGTTGTACTCCCGGAGCCGTTCCAGCACTCTCCGCACGACTTCCCGATGTTCGGACATTGTTTTCGTGAAAATGAGGATGTCATCGAGGTAGACGCAGACAACCCCTTCTGCTATCATGTCACGGAAAATGTCATTCATCATCGTCTGGAATGTGGCGGGACTGTTGGTGAGGCCAAAGAACATGACCTGTGGCTCAAAGAGTCCTCGATTGGTGCGGAATGCGGCCTTCCACTCGTCTCCCTCTCGGATCCGGACATTGTTGAAGCCCCAGCGGACATCCAGCTTAGTGAAGTACCTCGCCCCGCGGAGTTGTGTGATCAGTTCGGAAATGAGTGGAATGGGGTACCGGTTCTTGATCGTGATCGCATTCAAGGCCCGGTAGTCCTGCACAAGTCTGAGCGAGCCATCCTTCTTCTTGATGAAGAACACCGGAGATGCCATGGGTGACTTGGAGGGGCGGATCCTCCCTGTACGGAGGTTTTCCGCAAGGAATGCATCGAGCTCTACCTGCTCCTTGGGTGACAGCGGGTAGACCTTGCAGTTGGTGGGCTTTGACCCAGGCTCCAACTCGATGGCGTGGTCCCACAGCTTCCGTGGAGGCAGGGTATCAAACGACTCCTTGGAAAAGACGTCCTCAAACTCCCGCAGGTACTCCGGAATTTCCGCCTCCACTCTATCATACCTCTTAGAGGCTTCAGCAAGGCGTTGCGAAATATTTCCGGTGGCGCGGATGTGTTCCGCCTCCGGCGGAAGGTTTACGTACAGCAAGCGCTCCCCTTCCGTCAGAGTGCCTTCCAGGCCGAGTCGGATGGCGTCGGAATCGGAATTGGAAGGGGGATCCGGGTCAAATTCCGCTTCCGAGTCTTCTTCTGCAAGCAGTGGATGGGGGCCGGAACGACATGTCTGTATGAGCCGTTCGGTCTTCCGCTGCTCCTGGCGCTCCTTCCGCACTTCCGACCGGCACATGTGACACTTGGCTGGACACCGACTCATCAGTACCTTCCGAGTCTGCCAATTGATCTCCGGGTTGTGCTCTTGAAGCCAGGTAAACCCGAGGATGATGTCTTGCTTCCCCAGGCTGGTGACAGCGAAGGAAGTGCGTTCCGAGTGTCCATCGTAGCGGAGAATTGTGTCCACTATCTCCGTGATGGACCCTGCCTCATTGGGGCTTCCATCCACATTGAACACCGGGATTGCACGTTGCAACTTCCGCGTGGTCAGTCGGTTCCGTTCCACATAGTCCCGGTCCATAAACTGACCAGTGGCCCCGCAATCGACAAGGGCGGGTCCGGATTTGACTTCCGCCGTATCGGTCGTCTGGATCTCTACCTTAATGACTAGTGACTTGGGGCCAGGGGTGGCAGCAACAACATAGCGCTTCGGAAGGCGTCTCTCCCAAGGGCGGATGCGGGATGGACGGGGTGTCAGATTTGGTTTTTGTGTGACTTTATCCGGTGGGTCTGTACGAAGTGAGGGGGGTGGGGGCTTTTCATTCTCTACTTCAAGACAGGCAAACCGGTTATGTACAGGCAGCAGGGGCACACATCTCACCCGCTGCGTGTCACAAAATCCGACGCATCTTCCGCTTCCGGTAGACCATGTTCCGCATTTTCGGAAAGTTCTTCCGCAGTGGGCACTCCGTTTATGTCTGCAAGTGCGAGGAACTCTGGAAGGATCTCGAGTTTCTCCTCTGTGGTCATAAGCCGGATATCAAAGGCTTGGGGGCACTCGCGAGCATAGTGGCCTGGTTGTCGGCAGCGGAAGCAGGTGATAGTTCCGTGGCCTTTTCCGCGCATGCGGTCAACATCCATCGGGGCAGGGCCACTCTTCGAGGGAGGAGGGCTATGGTTCCTAATAGGAGCAGGCGGAGCAAGCATCGGAAATAATTTCCGTGTGGGAATGAATGCGCTTCCGGGTTTTGGCACAGGTGGAGTAGGACGAGCGGAACTGCGTGTCGTGTTCCGACTCGTCTCCACGAAGGCCTCATTTGCGTCCCTGTTCCGAGAAACCTTCTGCGCGGCTTGGTACCACCCTTCCGGGTCATCAAAATCCGGAGCTCCATCCCCAAGCAGCGCAACTTGGTTCTGGAGCGTCGGATCAAGTCCTCGTCGGAATTTGATGACGATCGTCTTGTCGTCGTCATATTCCGCAAGGTCGATGAGCTCCTGGAAGCGATCGATGTAGTCATCGACCGGATCTTTGGCCTGGTACCAGCTCGTCCCCTCGAGCTTTGTAAGGGCTGTGAGCTGCTCGTTTTTCGGGCAGAACTGGTCGGAAAATGTTTTCTCGAACGCGTCCCAGTCCCGGAAGTAGTTCCCCTTGCCCTTTGCTTCATGTCGGATCACCTTGTTTGCAAAACGGGCTGCGCGGTCCGATTTGAAAAAGGACAATGTCCAGTGAATCCGAGCCTGGTCGTTCGGAAAGAGGTCTCCGACAATTGCGAAGTAGATGCTGCATGTGTTGAAGAATGCGCGTCCCTTCTCCCGATCTCCGTCAAAGTCCGCCGGAGTTGCGGGTTTGACCTTTGCTAACTTCGCGGACATCCTCTTTTCCGCTAGTTCCGCTTTTCCGAAATCTGGATCGTCCAGCATTTCATTTCCACCACCTTGTGGAATATCTAACTTAGCCAAAATCGCTTGTAAGGCTGTTTCAATCGCGTCGGTCTTCATCCGGTTCCGCGTCAATTCCTCCTCCATATTCCGAAGACGATCGTCCGGATCCATGTTGGAAGGAGAAATATGGGACGGGATTTCCGGGGTTGGGAGCTCGACGTAAGAAGAGGGGCTGTCGTACGCTGTATGTGCGGAAGAGGTTGCGATCTCCGAGTCGCTGTCTCCGATTCCGAACGCACCTATGGCGAATGCAACGTGCAGTACGACCGCCGGTCCTCTAGGGGAGAGACTTTTCTGCTGTGAGGGCAACCCTGGCTAGTCGTGGAGATCACACTACCACACAACTGACAAGGGGAAATCCAAAGTATGTATAAATGAACAGAGCATACAAGAGAGGGGGTTCTCACCTGACAAGGGGAAATCCAAAGAGAAAAGTCTAAGGACCCCCAATGTCAGCGAGCCCGTATTATACTACGCTGCGCAGCCAGGGACAACACTTGGCACCCGCCATCAACCCTGCATCCCCCTGACCCTTGATCGACCCTTGATGCCACCTATTATGCGAGTCGCTTGATTTCCGACACTGTTCCGGGGCGGAAGTCGGAAATTGGAGTGGAACTGGCAAGGCGAACGGAACTGGTGGAAGTTCTCCCAGAAGCGGAATCGTTCCCGAAAGCGGATGCGGAGATGGAATCGGAACCGGAAGCGGAGTCGGAAATGGTGTCGGAACTGGAAATGGAAAACAGGGTGTCCCCTGACAGCAACAACTTTGGACCTTTTGATATGGAAGCCAATGTGGAAAAAGAACTTGATAAGCTTCGTATGAAAGACACTCATAAGATAGCTAAATACATTGTCCCTTTCCAGCAGCTTATTCCTCATGTCCAATGGGGAGAAGCCACACTCTGCCACCAGTTTTACATGGGCCTACAGTCACATCAAGGATGAAATTGCCCAGGTTGGAAAACCCACCACACACTCTCTTGGTGGGGGTGTGGCCAAAAAAGCGCCATGCCTCCACGCAGAGCCTCAACGTGGCCCGGGAGTGAACATTGTGGATAACCTCCATAATGGCCAACCTGCAAAACACATTAAAAAGACACCCACAGGGACCAAAAAGTGAGCCTGCCGGGTGAAGCTTGAAGAGTGTCACCATAGAGTGACCAGGTTTCGGGTGACCTAAAGAACAAGACTTCGTAAGGGACAGTATAAAGAGCCTGTTGAAGTCACCATAAAAACAAAGCCTCCGCTGGCAGGTGTTTGGGTGATCAAAGTGGAGACACACCGGATTGCCCTGATAAAGCCAAGAGCTCAAACTAAGTGAAATCCACAAATGACCTGACAGGTCAAAATATGCGTGATGCTCATGCCAATATGCAAGCCAAAGACAGCTACAAAAGTGTAATGAAAATGGTACACTTGTTTGAAATTGCCTCCACAGCAGTTTTCAACCTGGATAAGACAGAAGCGCTGCTGATAGGGAGTGAAGACTTCAGAAATAAAGTAATAACTACAAGAATGGTGGGAGACAAAAGACTACCCGACCACGTAAAGATAAAAAAAGACAGAGAACCCATGAGAACCCTCGGGTCATGGGTCAGAAACAAAGTCTCCATAAAAGATAAATGGAAAGACATAATAGACAAGCAGAAAGCAATAATGGACACATGGGCAAAAAGTGTTGTGATAAATGCAACTATATTATTTAAATCACCTTTATATATATACACAGAAACTAACAAAGAACAAAAAGAACCCACCAAAGAATAAAAACGACACTCACGACATCATAGATATCAGCACATGCAAGTGCCAGATGATATCATGAACAACAGCTATCTTATCTATTGATTAGATAAGATACAGGAACACTAAATAATGGCATCGGCCACGCTTGGCTGATCAGAGATAGTGTGTCTGTTGGCAGATGGCATTGGCCATAATGTCGACAGGTGCCAGGCCATAGGCACCAAGGAGGTGCAGGCACCGTTTGCCGCAGAGGTACATAGACAGCGCAGGAGCACCAGATGTTACGGAATGATGACAGAATGCCATTTCAAATACATATGCTCGAATAGCTGCCCCACAGAAGAAGCACAGAGATGGCAGTTCCATTGCCAAGGGCAGAATATATGTTGCACAAGAGAAACATAGCTTTCTTTTTCCTATTGTACTCCATGACACATCCAACTGACTATTATCCTAACACCATGTAGACAGGATCTTTGTATAGTAGATACAAGACTCTATTCCAAAGCCTATCACCCCTGTGAATATCCCCATCTTTTTTCATGGCTTTATGACTACAAACAGTCACCCCTTTATTTACACATGGTTTTTCGACCCATCCACTCAGTATCATGAACACATCACTATTATAGTATAAATAGCTACCACAAATGTATGAACAAATCATCCAGAAATTACTGTTTCACCCCCTGAAGTAACTGTAGACTTGTTTGATAGCTACAGAGCTTAGTTCTCAATATTTTTCTCTAAACCTTCGTTGAGGGTCTATTATCATTGCCTACTCTAAACTATCTCAAAAGCGAAGCCTTTTGAGATACTTGTTCTCTTGATTGAACCCATTCTTCCATCGACACAGTCACGTGACCAGCATCCATCACTGACAGACATACCTGGCCGAGCTCAGCACCCAGCAACGGGACAAACATAGCAGTCCCAGCTGCTGAGCAACAGAGATCTTTATTATTTTGAATTTAACACATATTCTAAAAAAAAGCCACCCCTCCCTAAGAGGAAGGAGCTAATACTAAAACCACTGGTCATGTCAAGGAGCTGGTTCTTAGCAACAGCAAACAACATGCCCAAGGATGTAGAAAAAGAAATGACCAAGAACATGAAAAGCTTCCTATGGGATGGGAATGAAAGAGGGCTGATGGAGCTAAAAGCTGCCATGGCCAATCGAGAAGACCGAGGCCTTGGCATCCCAGACATAAAAGCAAGGCTCACCGCAATACATATAATGTGGTTACAAAAATATCTAGCCATACCAGAAAAATGCCCAGACTGGGCTTGGATAGCAGACAGACTCATATTTAAAGACATAAACCCCAAAGCAGTCCCAAAGGTAGATGCTGAGTTGAGGATAAGCTGGTTGAAGCATGTAGAGGACAGGAATTATAGGCAGTAGGTTTGGACTTGTTGCTCAAAAGAATAGACTAGAAATTAATTCACTACAGAGGATTTCTAGGTCAATAAATTGAAAGAACACTAGACTAATTTACTTGCCTCTCTCAGTGAATTTAGTTGTCACTGAGAGAGGGGGAAATCTGTCTCACTGTGCATGTACTACTACCCGGCTCTTTAGCGCCCAAGAGCTCGCGCGTCGAAGTCATTTCAGACTCCGCTGGGTGCAGCCGCTTGTGAAAATAGAAATAACAAAATGAAATGGAGAGGTAGGGAGTGACAGGAAAATTTCGAAGATAATCAGAGAAATGGATGCATGGTACAAGAACAATGTGAGGAGAGATTGAAACACCATACAATAAATCGAATATATTATGCTTGATTTTGGTGCAGGAGCATAAATGCACCCAACAAAGCAAACATGGAGGACCAAGCAAGGGTTACATTCCAGCCTGCCAACATCACTAAAAGAGATGCTAAAGACAGCAGAGACATACAATGTCAGGATACAGGCCAGAAAGACAGATAAGGGCCTAAAAGAAAAAATGACGGTCTGGCACAACATTGTCAAGCCGGGCGACAACTACAAATGGAACAAAAAGGCGTCAAAGTGAGGAAAAACCATGACATAGTCACAATAAAAGACCTGCTAAGGGCAAAAAGAGGGGAGATAACCCCAGACAAAAAAAATGCGAAGACCACCGCACCTGCATAAAGATGGTGAAGAACGTATATAAAGGTTACTCATGCCTCGACCCAAACATGGAGTCAGCCAGAACAGGAGCAGGAATATACTTCCAAGACAATGAAAACTATACAAAGGCAATAAGAGTGCCTGGTAGAAAGCAGACAAACCAAAGGGGGGAGCTAGTGGCCATCTTAAAGGCCCTAGAAATGGTACCGAAAGGAGACCCCCTGAAAATTAAAACCGACTCTACTTACGTAGCAGCTGCGATAATCGAAGGATTGAAAAAATGGGAAGACATGGCCTGGCTCAACGTAGACAACACCGACATCTTCAAGAAAATAAAATACGAATTGACAATAGAGAGTATATGTTGGTAAGAATTATTAAGAATTATTAGCTTCGGCCGATTCCGGCGACGATGCAAATTATGAATTTATCGTGTGAATTTACTAAGTATAACGCGTCCACTTATGCCCACCACACGCGCTCATTGCAGGACTACGCAACATAATGGACCCTATCCCTCCCTTGTCATTCTATGGTCTCCTTGCTGACGCTGTGATAGATCCCATGCTTCTCAAGGATACCGCCAACCAATCGCAGCCATCTAGCACCCCCACCTCAGCTTACCCCTCCACCCCTCCCTCCAGCGATGAACCACCCCTGGTGCCAAAAGCATGCAAGACGCGTGAAGAGTTCACCACACGTGACCTCTTAGCCACCGTGTTGGCTGTCAACCTGTACATGGCGCCGCGCATGAAGATTGGTGAGAAGTGGAGAGAAGTTGTAACACTGGTGCAAGAAAAGGGGTTCTGCCAGAACTGGGAGGCGGACACCTTGAAGAACAAGGTGTCCTCTATGCTTACATGGTAGAGGTACGTGTTTACCAAGTCTCACTGTCGATGCCGCTGATCTGTATAGGGGGGGGGGGATTCCGCATGGTCACCACTGGGGAGAGTGCTGGAGCAAGACCCAGTCACCTTTGCAGGACTGTGTGGCAAACTGGATGCTGTTCAGCACTTGAAGATCCAGGCCAAGGATACGCTCGAGGAACTGAAAGAGAACACTAAGGAGGTAACGTTTTTTTTTTCTTTTTCTGTTTCTATGTTACACGCTAATTACACGCATCATGCAGGCACAGAACGTGTCACGTACAGCCGGGGAATTGATACGCATGAATATGATGAAGGGTCATGGGAAGGCGAAGCACACGCGATCATCCTGAGCTGATGATAGCGGCAAGGAAAATCAGGTGGATAAGGACAACGAGCCTGGTGTTTCCAGCACCGAGAGCAACAAGAGGATGCGACTCACGAGCATGAGTCGTGTCCATGGAGCGCGTGAAACGGCAAGGGTGGCCAGGATACTTGAGAAAAGTGAGGAGCGGGAGGAGCGGAGGGAGAAGACAATGGAAACCTTCCATGCAAGCCTTCTGGAATGGCAGGACAGGGCTCTGGCCATCTAGGAAAGGACGGCCACTGCACTCCTGGATATCCTCAGGGAGGGGTTACTTAAGTAAACTCAGGGGTTTGTTTTTTGGGCACAGAATGAATTGCTTGTTTTTTTTGGCACAGAATAAATTCTTTTTAATTGTTTTTTTTGGGCACAGAATAAATTCTTTTTAATTGTTTTTTTGGCACAAAGTAAATTGTTTTAAAAAAAAATTTTTTTTTGGCACATAATAAATTGTTTTTAACTGTTTTTCATCTTGTTCCACACAATTCAAGTATATCAAGCATTCTGACACGTCAGAACGCGCCTTCTCCATGCATCAGAACCCCCTTCTCTATGTGTCAGAACGCGCCTTCTCTATGCGCCAGAACGTGCCCTGTCCATCCGTCAGAAGTCACCTCCATGGAAATACGCCTCGATCGGTGGCGGGGGACATCCGTATCGTTCGGACGTTTGATTGGGCACAAGACAGGCCCGCGCATTGGTGAGTAGGACTGCCACTCGATATAGCAAGCCGCATGGATTGCCAAGGATCTTGTGCTTCCAGTAGCAGTGGAGATAGGGCCAATCTTACAAGACGAGTCCAAAACCGTGTTTGACTGAGATACGTACACCTCCCATTGCCGTATTCCACGCACGCTCTTCCCGTGTCAAGGTGTCCCCGCCACTGAATGGACTCAGGAGGTAGGGGCTGACCGAATAGGCTGAGTCCCCATACACCTGAAAGAAACAGTGCTCTGGGGGATCGTCGGGGGTGGACCCTGGCTGGATCGCCAGGCTCTTGATCTTGTTGAGTAGTCCACTCTCTTTAAGAACCCCACTGTCGTTCTGGGGGGCCTGGAAAGGGCCAGCGAGGTGCGCGATCAGCCCATTCAGCACAATGATCCCTTGAAACTTCATACCATGGCATTTTTTATAGCCTGTGTAGACCAAATCTTGGTTAGTTCCAGGGCGGCAGGTTTGTCTTATTGTACAATTGATAAATCTGAAAACAGAGTGGGTGGGAGCACCGAATGCATAGAGGGCATCGGCGTACATGCGTAAGTTGGCCGGACTGAGCAGGCCCTCGTGATCCCACTCCAACAGGTGGCCCCACCGTGAATTGATGAAACTAGCTGTTTCATTCACGATCTGAGAGATGGCCGGCTGCGGCCATGCGTACTTGGTTGCCAGCGACCAGAGATCCTCAGGACTCCGGAGCCGTGCACAGAGAAGTGCCAGGGACTTGAGAGCTGTTGCGTGGTACCCAGATCGGATGATCAGCGATCCTGGGCGCTCTAGCAAGTTGCTGAGATGAGAGAGCTCCTACAATGAAAACCTGATGTGCATCAGCTGGTAAGTCCACAAACATCAAGGGCCAAGGAACTCACCTAAACCTCCAGACACACTCTGCGTCACTCAGCCCCTCCAAGTAGTCCTCTGTGATCCGATGTCCCCCTATCTCTGGTTGCAGCTTGAAGGGACGATCCCCAAGAGACAGTGTGTGTGCTGCACCAATTGACCTTAACCGTGAGTCTTGCTCCTCAGGGAGTGAGTTGAGAGTTGATTGGACGTTGAGAACGTAGGGAACGAGGGTCGCCAGCAGCAGATGTTTCTTGGATGCGTCGATGGGCATGAGGGAGAGATTGCGTCGGAACACGTGCCAGGTCACATGTTCCGACTAATTAGCTGCCACTTTTGGAAAAGTTAGTCTTTTCAGCGCTTAAATTATGGGACGATAATAATTATTATAGGACTTGATATAATATCAGCCAACATATACTCTCTAATAAGGGGCACAGTCACCACCTTTGAATGAGTGAAGGGACACGCCGGCACCAAAGGAAATGAAAAGGCAGATAGGCTAGCCTTGGAAGGTGCAAACAAAGATGAAGCCAACAAGATAGACCTAGCCAAAGACTATGAGCTCCAAGGGGCAAGGCTACAAAGCCTAATACAAAAACTAGCCTACGAGCTAATAATAAGAGGAAAGAATATTGATCCAGTTATGAAAACCAGAAGAAAAAAGCTTTCTGAAACAAAGGCAGAGCTACAAGAAACATTGGGAGTAAGCCAAACGGAAAGGGAAATATGGAAGACGCTAAAGTTGCCCACAATAAGGAGAAACATCACAGACTTCCTATGGAAATTACTCCATGGAAGGTTAAGAGTCAGAGTATACTGGAAAAACATACCCGGCTATGAAGAGAGGGCCATGTTGAATGGTGAATTTAGAAGCCCTATCCATTCTACATTTCCTCTAATTTTCTTGGTATTTTTCTCTCCAGTAGTTAGTGACTTCTTGTTGACTCTTTCCTTTGTATCTGCGCTTTTTGGCACACTTACATAAGCCAAAAAGCGCCAGCTAACAGCTGGGGAGTGTGGGAGAGTGCCCCTTATCTTGTGCACTCACCACACATCCCCAGACCTGCTGGGGTGTTTGTTGGGCTTATCAGGGTTGTTTTAAAGCTCCTATAACTTCACTTTTTTACAGGCCAGCTGTAAGCAATGCAGAGGCCTGGAAACAATGAACCACATCTGGTTTGAATGCCAAACCTTGGGCCGGTCAGAGGTCTGGGGAGCGGTGGAAACACTCTGGAACAAGACAACAGAAATAAAAGAAGGGGTAAACGAATGGATACACCCAAATGAGAACCTGTTAAGAGGACTAGGAGCTGTAAAGAAAGCAGAATGCTTTTCCTCAACACAAACACTGCAAAAATACAAGGACATGGTCCTAGAGACAGTGTGGCTCCTATGGAAGATAAGAAACGAATCAACAATCAGAGAAAAAACCTTCACAAGGAAAGAAGTGAAGGCAAGATGGGTGGCAGAAATGAACCACCTAATACAAAGGGAACACTCAATGGCCCTGATAAGATAGAAGAAGCAAAAGAGAAGCCAAGGTATAAGGTGCTTCAAAGAAAAATAGGCATACACGAACTTCACAGTGACACTATACAAAGGTAACTTGACCATCAAAAGGTGGGACAAGGAGCTCCCGGGCAGAGAAACGGGAGATATGTTACGACCGTGCAGTTCCAATTTCTGACACTCAGTTCCGCTCACGTTCTGACCCTCCAAAATTCCAACATTCCGCCCCTTGTTTTATTCCCTTGTTCTTTCGACTCTATTACTGGGACCCACCAGACCCGCCTCTTAGTACAGCAAGACCTTATGTCCGATCCTCCTTGTAGTTTCGTTGTCAGATATGTTTTCCAACCCCTTGTTCTTTTGCCATTGTTTTACCCTACCCTGAACCCCCCTTATAGTCAGTCCCCTTGTTCCCAATTAGTTAATTACCCCATATGTCTATCCGACTTCCGCTCTCTCCAGAATTTGCTTAGTACTACCTCATTACATATTGTCTCAGCTCTTTGTATAAAAGCCTCTCATGTATGTCTGTTATTCTGCAATCAGATAATTGCCTTCGATATGTGATTTCCTTCACTCTATCTCCTGTTCTTAGCACAGCGAGTTTTGCAAGACCTCTTTCTCTCCGCCTTCCACCTTCCGACTCAGTTCTGACTCAAGTTCCGACTTCTGTTTAGTTCGATACTTTCAGACTTCCAACCCGCATTCTGAAATGTTGTAAACTGGTATATATTGCTTCATTTCTTTACTATCTCATTGCCACCTGTGTTGTGAACCGGCATTTTCCCAGGCCCACCCGCATTAGGATACTCCTATCTAGTTCCCACTCCACAGTCCCCTGACCGAGTACTCGCATATCCATCACATGTATAAGTAGCTAGTGCCATAGTTACAATGAATCTAATGGTTTTAGCCCTTCACTCCCATGAGGAGTCCGGTTGAGTGAGTTAACAGTGTCCTTGCTAGTGTTTTGTCTCTTGCGCATTGCGCGTTGTGTTCCATCTCTATCTCTGTCTCTGTCTCTGACCTTCGTCTCCCCCCTACTACCCCAACAATATGAAATACTTAGGATGATAGTTCATTGGGGGTGCAACATATAAGTTGAAGCCATTGTCCTTTCCAGTTCCGATTTGCGGAAATCTCAATACGTAACAGTATTATCTGATTCCCACCCGATAACTATCACTATGCCTCCTTGTACCACAGCTACTTCAGCTCGCGCAGGAGCTGTTGAAGCTCTTTCTTATTTTGGCAATCTTAGGTCTGCAGCACCAAGACGCGCGGAACCCTCTAGCAGCTCTCAAGAGCTGCAAGCTGCTCTATCTCATTAGGTGGACTGGTTACGAAGGTACCAACGAAGAAACCTTGTGGATCCTTGCTTCTGAACTTGACCATGCCTCGGAGCTGGTCACTGATTTCCACGAGTCTTATCCGGGCAAGCCGGGACCTTTGCCTGCTCTATGATCATTCCTTTTAATCCCATGACTTCCCAGTAGTTAGATAACAAAATCCCCTCGCAATTGAACAACACAGAACAATCAATAAAATCCAAGAAAAATTCCATTATTCCATTACTAGTTTACTCCAACATCCTCATATCTTCCCCCTCGCTTCCCTCGCTATCCTCGCCCGACTCCTCCTCATTACTACTACTACTTCGCTCCACCAGACCCCCATGTCCCCCATAACTCGCCAAATCTCTCGCCGCCTGCATCCGCTTCAGATAGTTCCGCCTCCTCCTTATCCTCATGAATTCCACGTCCACCCTGTTCATCCTATCGTTTGCAGCCCTAAACTCCCCCAACAACTCACAAAACCTCCCAACCTCGCCAACCTTCTGTCCCACATCCCTCACCACCGCTATCAACTCCCTCATCTCAGCACTTCGCTCCGACCTTTTCGTCTTCTTGTCCTTCTTTGCCCTCCGACCTTCCTCCACCTCGGCTTCCTTCCCCTCACTCTGCCTCGCTTCCCCAACCTCTCTCCCCTCACTCTGCCTCGCTCCCCCAGTCTCCTTTCCCTTCTCCTCGCTCAACCTCGCTTCCATCCGCTCCACCCTCGCCTCCAGGTTTCACTCAACCCAATCGCTTGAGTCATCGTCGTCTTCGACTTTGTCGCGAACCTTGGCCTCTTTCCTCGGCCTCGGTCCATCCTCGCTGTCCTCGCTCCTCACCTGCTTCTTGCCCGCCTCGCTCGCCTGACCTTTCCCCATGTTCACTTTACTGCGACAACCATGGGCTATACTGCAGCCCAACAATCGCGTCCTGCACCATATGCAGGCCCCCTGGTCGGTGATCCCGAAGTTGAGGCTAACGGCCCGAAGGCACATATAGTCGCGCTCTTCGCAGCGCACGCACCTCGCCTTGGCCTTAGTCGCGAGCTGCCACTTGCGGGACCCTCTGTCGGTGAGCTTGTACCCATATAGGGTCAAATCCGACGGATGGTAGGCGAATAACATATGCTTATACTACTCCAATCAGCAGTGTTCCATGACGAGACGACGACTGTACTCACCTTCTTGCCTTTCTGCCCTTCCTGCCACGGCTCCCGCATGTCTATGGCCCCCGCATCCTCGATGGGCCACTGGACTACCTCGGGTTGAACCTCAGGCATGACCTCACCCGAGGGACCGTCCTCTTCAGACAGCAAGGTCTGGTCGAAGGCGTTATTCGCGCTGTTTTCGTCGACAGCAGAGTTGAAGAGGGGTTGAGGGCGCACCATATTCGTTGGCACTTGGGTTTGCTGCCTCCTACCCAGCCTTTTATCTAACCTTGGCTACGATTTAAGCTTCGCCTTTCCAGTTACTTAACATCGGGCCAGGATCTAGATTCAAGGATAGGCGAACCTTGTTCATATTACAGCCTCGAGGGTCTTGGCCATAAGGGGGGATACTGTAAGGACCTGGCCTTTGGCCGGTTACTTACCGGTATAACATTTCTTCCGAGCCCGAGCCTTGTGATACTCATGCCCGAGTACTTGTGAATCTAATCCTGCGCCCAAGCCTGAGCTAGAGCTAGAGCTCATATCCGACCTTGATCCCATGCCCAAATCCCCTTAGTTACTGATTCCGCTCCATCACGCATCATTCGTATATTACCTTGCCCTGACCTCACCCTGACCTCACCCTGACCTTCCCCCGCATTTGCTTGCCCCTGACTCGTACCCTCACTTGTATATAAACCCCCTTGTATGCATTCCTACTCCTCAGTCTGAAAATCAACTATCGTACCTCTTGATCCTTAGTAGTTTCTAAGCCTTTGCCTCTTGAGCCAAACCTTGCCTCAATTCGTTTACCTCCGAAATTGGGACTTGTGTGTAGGGTCAGCGCAGCACATAAGCTGAAGCCAAGTCCCTCTCCGACCTCCCTATCAGAACCTCACTCTGTAACCTCGGACCTTACCTCGGGTTTCGCCCCCGAGCTTGGTCAACCTTACGAAGGATCGTATCGTAACAGCACCGGGAGATGAGGGGATCAAGGGTGGTAAGGGGCAGAAGCAGAAGATGGGTGAGAAGTGGCCCAGGGGGACTTGGGGAGCCAGGATGGTAAGGGGAAGAAGCGGAAAGTGGATGAGACATCCTATGTGCTAGTTGTGAACGACTATCACGACTGAATGGCGAATGGTCTACTGCCAGGGCTAAGTCTAGCTGTGGTGTGTGGACGCGGGGGGTGGCTGGGATGGGGGCTGGATGCCGCTGATGTTGACTTGTAGAGAAGGCCTAAGGAGGTTGTTCGGAAACTATAAGAAGTATCAAACTCTAATATCTCCTTAAGACCATTTAAATACTTGAAATCTATTCTAAACATAATTTGGATTTTAAAACTTTTGGAATTTTTAAAACTTATTTGTACATCATGAAACAAAGCATCTTTTAAGAGCTGAATAGATTATTATGAAACACTGTGATGAGTTAGAACTTTAAGAATTTTAAAAGGTATACTCCCTTAGAGATTACATTTCATACACATGTATGGCATTGACACCTTTAAATACATATGTGTTACCTCGGAATGGGTGAGTTAACTAGAATATATTTCTATTTGATTCAACATACTAAGAATACTTGGGTGGGTTTGCTTAATTAGGAAGGTTGTAGCATGAAAAATCCCCAATAATATCTTACATATTTTACATGGAAAGAACTGCAGTTTAGTTTTTAAAAAATGGAGTACCAACAAAAGTATTAACAGATATCTATAAACAGAAGGAAATCATATACCATGGATTCTATTAAATGACCTTTAATTGTTTAGCAGGTAACATGGAGAACTATTTCCCAGAATTGCTTTTTAATGATGGAATAGTTTCAGAAAAGATATCACTATTTGAAGATGGAGTTTTATGGGAACATCACTTTTATTAGTAAACATCTGATATTATAGTAATTCCAAACACCCTCCTAAGCGGATGGATAGGGAGGAGTACATCATAGTGGCGGCGGCTGCCGCCCATCCCCAACTCTCTCCCTTTGGAGATTGAAGAGCCTTTAGTAAGGAGGTTTCAGTTGACCCCTAATGTGGAGAGGCAGTCGACCATACTTATATACAATACAGTGGTCTATCATACTCACATCCCAATGCATACTCACATCCAATCTAAAAGTGAATCGAGCACGGTGGGTTGTGGGCGTCATGCTTATGTCAGGTTTTAGGTCAGCATTAGTCAGCTGGCCAATTGGACATGAGTGGCGCAGCCGCGAGCCAAGAATGCTGCGCAGCAGCCCCAGTTCAAGCTGGTCCAGACCCCAACTGGGTCCAGAACTGGGGACGGGTCGCTGCTTCAGACACAGCGGTCTGCCGTTCCTCCGCAGGAACGCACAGCTGTGCAGCGTGCTTGCTCTCTCTCTCTCTGTCTGCCACTGGCTGTCTCTGTCCTCTTGCTGGCTTTCTCTGTCTGTGGCTTCTAGGCTCTCATCACTGCCCCTGGTGGGTTTTCTTTGCCATTGATTTTCACTTTTTTATCTTCTTTTTTATTGTTGTTATTTTCGCTTTTTTATTCATTTCTGACTTCTTTTCAGCATAGGTTGCTCCTATCACTGCCTCCCCATCTTTCCTGGCTGTTATCACTGCCCCTGGTGCGTTATTTCTTCCATTAATGTCTGCTTTTTTATCTTCTTTTTTATTGTTGTTATTTCTTCTAATATTTTCGCTTTTTTGCTCATTTTCTGACTTCTTTTCAGCCCTGGTTGCTCCTCTCACTGCCTCCCCATCCTTCCTGGCTCTTATCACTGCCCCTGGTAGGTTTTCCTTGCCATTGATTTTCGCTTTTTTATTCATTTCTGACTTCTTTTCAGCCCTGGTTGCTCCTATCACTGCCTCCCCATCCTTCCTGGCTCTCATCACTTCGTCTGGTGGGTTTTGTTTGCCATTGATTTTCACTTTTTTATCTTCTTTTTTATTGTTGTTATTTCTTCTAATATTTTCGCTTTTTTATTCATTTCTGACCTCTTTTCAGCGTAGGTTGCTCCTATCACTGCCTCCCTATCTTGCCTGGCTGTTATCACTGCCCCTGGTGTGTTATTTCTTCCATTTTGTATCCTCTTTTGATTACTCCTATTCCTTCCAATATTTTCGCTTTTTCTAACCTCTTTTTTCTGTTCAGCCTAGGTTGCTTCTCTCATTGCCTCCCACTTTGCCTGCTCATCATTACTGCCTCTGGTGTGTTTTTCTTATCATATTTGTCATTTGAGGGTTATTTAGCCTCTCATGCCAGATATATACCTTCCTTGCCGGTTTTCCCTTGGGTACGTTTTCATGCACCTCTCAATTTCAGTTTTTTTTAGGTTAATTTTGTTTCTGTATCTATGTTAAAGAGAAATCAATAAATAAATTCTTCTGAGTTTGCCTTGGTCTGTGTGCAATGTAAGTCTGATATTGGCAGCTTTATTATCTCACTACTCTTATGCCTGCATTTCTCAGGGATCCATCTACTCTAGAGAGAAACCGTCAGCGGGTGCGTGAAAGCGCAAGGGAGGAGCAGGAGGTAATGACACCACACACTGATCGGAGAGCATGTACTGCTGTCAGAGCTCAGAACCAGCCACCCCCTCCACCACCTCCTTTCGCCATCCCTCAACCTCCTCCTAGAAGCAATGCGGCTGATCCTTTTCAACAACCTGTTGCTGGGCCATCACATCCTCCAAGGCTTGCTGGGCCATCACTTCCTCCAAGGCTTGTGGGGCCATCACGTGCTCCTGATCCCAGTCCTGGAGAGCAGGTGGAAACCCTTCGTGCTCAGTTAGCAGTTATCCCACCATTACAGCCCCTGAGAGGACATAGGCCAGACCTTGTACAGCCAGCTCCTGTAGTAGGTTCAGCAGCCATTGCAGCCTTTGGGAAGGCACAGGCCTGCATCTGTACAACCAGCTCCTCCTCCTCCTGTAGTAGGTTCTGCAGGAGTGGCAGCATTGCGGGCTCAGGCTAATGCAGTAAGACCAATGCCTCAGCTACTCCCTGCACTTCTGCAGCCTCTTCAGCGACTACCTGCACCTCCTCAGCCTCCTCAGCCACTCCCTGCTCCTCCTCAGCCTCCTCAGCCACTCCCTGCACCTCCACAGCCTCTTCAGCCACTCCCTGCACCTCCCTGGCCTCCTCAGCCACTCCCTGTACCTCAGCAGCATCCTCAGTGACCTCCTCCTATCCCACTTGGTCGCTCTAGAATAATTGAGGCAGATGTGCAGCGTCATGATCTGGGTCCCATGGTTATTCCCTGCCCTGACTGTGGAGCATTACACTGGATGGCAGAACACCTGCTGAAATCCTCAAATTGGCGGCCCAGATTTGGGGATTGCTGTTTAGAAGGAAAGGTGCAGCTTCCAGAGCCCGCCAGTGGTCCCTCAGCCATTGAGACGGCTCTTAGAGGGCCAGGACCCTGAGGCCAAACAGTTTCGCCAGAACATCAGGCAGTATAATGCGGCATTTGCATTCACTTCCTTGGGTGCCAACTTTAACCTCAATTTGCTTCGGGAGGGTCATGGTCCATATGTCCCCAAGCTACAGGGCGAACTGTATCATATTCATGGCTCTCTCATCCCTAACCCTGGGAGGGATATACTGTATGCCCAACTTTACATATATGATCCAGCATTGGCTTTGGAACAGAGGAAGTCATGTAACCTTAAACCCAGGTCTGTCTCCAACTATCATGGGAGACTTGCAGGAAATGCTCCTCCTATGCAATCCTCATGTTGCCATATATAGACAAGCAGCTGAGAGGCTCAGAGCTCAGGGACAGAATGGTGAGATCTGGACTAGGCTCACATACAGGGAACACAGGGATCCTAGGAGGTATAATATCCCTACTGCGGATGAGATTGCGGTGGTTCTTCCTGGAGATGGCATCAACCCTGAACCTAGGGATATTATTGTCCAGCTCAAAGGTGGGCGTTTTCAAAGGGTATCCGATCTGAATCCAAACTAGGCCTCTCTTCACTATGTCTTTCTCTTTCCCAGGGGAGAGTTGGGATGGCAACCTGGTATTCGCTATCGCCAATTACCAGGCGAGCGTGAGCGACCTGGGCGTGTCACCCAAATTCAGTACCATTCCTATTGTCTCTTCCAGAGAACAGAAGAACCTACAACACTCCTGCGTGCTGGCAAATTATTCCAGCAGTACATTGTAGACTCTTGGGCCGCTGCAGAGCAAAGCAGGCTGAGGTGGATCAGGACAAATCAACACACTCTCCGTGCTGAGATGTATAACCAGATGATGGATGCGTTTCATCGCAATGACAATAACAGAGATCCAAACAACTTGGGCACAAGATCCATTCTGCCTGCCACATTTCAGGGGGGGACACGGGACATGCAGGAAAACCTGCAGAACTCTCTGGCCATTTCAAGGAAGTATAGTGTGGCTGATATCTTTATTACAATGACTGCCAATTCCAACTGGCAGGAGATATTGGATGCATTGTTGCCTGGACAAACTCCTCAGGACAGACCTGACCTGGTGTCGTGGGTGATCCAGCTCAAAAAGAAATACCTCATTGACTTGATCATCAAGGAAAAGATTTTTGGGGAAACCGTTGCTCAGGTCCACACCATTGAATTCCAGAAAAGGGGACTCCCACACATGCATATTCTTATCTGGTTTGAAAGAGATTCCAAGATCAGACATCCACATGAGGTGGATTCAATGATTTCGGCAGAGTTCCCTGATCTAGAGACTCATCCTGTCCTCTACCGGTTGGTCTGTGAGCTGATGACACATGGTCCCTGTGGAGAAATGAATCGAAATGCACCCTGCATGGAAAATGGCAAGTGCAAGAAAAACTTCCCAAAGCCTTTCTGTGAGGAAACCAGTCTGAATGAGGATGGATATCCAAGATATTGTCATCGCAATGATGGAAGGCTGCACAATGTCAGAGGTGACATGCTGGACAACAGATGGGTTGTGCCATACTCTGCTCTGCTCTTGCTCAAACTCTGGTGTCACATCAACCCTGAACTCACCATCAATGTGAGGTGTATCAAGTATATCCACAAGTATCTCTCCAAGGGCCATAATCAGACCACAATGGAGTTTGGTCACACCCAGGATGAAATTAAGCAGTACCTGGACGCTCGCTATGTCAGTGCTCATGAGGCCTGTTGGAGGTTTCTGGAGCGGGAAATCCACACCCAGGTGCCTGCAGTCATGGGACTGCCAGTCCATGAAAAGGACCATCACACAATCATCTTTGATCCCAACCAGGATGTGGACAACATCCTGGAAAGGGCTGAGGTGAAAAAGACACCACTCATGGCTTACTTTGAGGCCAATGATATCTACCCTGAAGCATGTGATCTGCTCTATGTGGAGTTTCCTGAGCAGTTTAGCTGGCAAGCACAGGAAAAGGCATGGACACCACGCCAATCAGGTTATAGCATCGGTCACCTTCACTTTGCAAGCCCTAAATCAGGAGAGAGATTTTTTGTGCGTACTCTCCTCACAGTGGTCAAGGGGACTAGATCATTTGAGGAGCTTAGGTCGGTGGATGGCATACAATATGCTACTTACAAGGAGGCCTGTTGTGCAAGGGGACTTCTGGATGATGATCAGGAGCTGAGGTTGTGTCTCCAGGAAGCCAGTGGCATGAAAACAGGTGCTCAGCTCAGACATCTCTTTGCCACCATCCTTGGCCATTGCAATCCATCGAATCCCAGCAGACTATGGGATGGCTTCAAGGAGCACATATGTGATGATCTCAGACATCAGCTCCAGATCAGACACGGTATGCAGGATCCACAGGACGATCAGGTTTATGATTTTGGCCTCTTTCTCTTGGAAAAAATCCTCCAGCAGGGTGGAATGTCCTTGAGCAGCTTTGATGATATGCCTCAGGTGGCAGGTGAGTGGGAGGCCCTCATTGGAAACAGGTTCATAGCTGAGCAGAGGGACTATGACCCTGTTGAAAAGAGGGACATAGCTGATGAGGAGGTTCCTAAGCTGAATAAGGAGCAAAGGTCTGCGCATGATCAGATATTATGGTCAGCACTGACAAGAGATGCTCATGGGAAACCTGATGTACAAATGTTTTTTGTCACTGGTTCAGGTGGTGCTGGGAAATCATTCACATGGAACACTCTAATCCACTCCTGTAGAGCGGAGAGCCTCATTGTGATTGCAGTAGCCTCATCTGCAATGGCTGCACTTATCCTCACTAAGGGTACAACCTCTTATAGCACGCTTGGAATTCCCATTCCTGTCCATGAGCGCTCTCTCTCCTCTATCACAAAGAACTCTGAAAAGGCTGACATACTGAGACAGGCCAGTCTCCTCATCTGGGATGAGGCTGCAATGCAGCATCACCATGCCATAGAGGCCATTGACAGGACACTGAGGGATTTCCTTGACCAGCCTGCCAGACCCTTTGGTGGCATCACAGTCGCCTTTGGAGGTGACTTTCAGCAAACTCTCCCAATTGTCCCTAAAGGCTCCAAGGAGGATATCGTGGGAGCTACCCTTCAGAAGTCATATCTGTGGCCAAAGATCAAGGTCCTCCATCTGACAGAGAACATGCAGGTGAGAAATGACCCTGACAGAGCCAGGTTTGCAGAATGGCTGCAGAATGTGGGCCAGGGAAAGGATCTCCCACTAGATCATACATTCTCACTGCCTCCTCACATGGTTTGTGGCCCTGAAATTGAAGATCTGATCCAGGAAATATACCCTGGCATTGGCAATCAAGTCCCTGCCCAGGACGATTACTTTTTTGAGCATGCCATCCTCTGTGCCAGAAACACTGAGGTCAATGAGATCAATTCCATGGTGTTTAGGGAGTTTCCAGATGATGCTCAGGTCTTGCACTGTGCAAATTCCATTGAAGAATCCAACGATGCAGATCGGTATCCTGTGGAGTATCTGAATTCCATAGAGATGGGCTGTCTTCCTCCTGCTCGCTTGGAAGTAAAGCCTGGAGTGCCTCTGATGCTGTTGCACAATTTGGATCAGAAGCAAGGACTATGCAATGGGACAAGGTTGCGGTTGGTGAGGATAAGCATTAGAGTGTTGGAGGTCAGGATCATCTCAGGTCCATGTGCAGGAAATATTGCTTTCATCCCCAGGATCATCATTAAGCCATCAGAGGGAGAGTTGCCATTTGTGCTGCAAAGGAGGCAGTTTCCAGTGCGTTTGGCATTTGATCAACAAGTCTCGGGGACAGTCTTTGGGTACGGTTGGGCTGGACCTGAGATATCCAGTGTTTGGACATGGTCAGTTGTATATTGGTGTATCAAGAGGGACCAATTGTAACAGAGTCAAGGTCTTGCTTGAGGAGGGTTTGGACACAACCAACATTGTATATAAAGATGTATTACTTAGAGCTCCTTGATTTTTTTATATCCACTTCTCTTGATATGGTTTATGTGTTTTACTTCATTTTACTTGATGGAAATTGATTACTTTGATTTTCCCCAATGTACTTGACCTTACTGATATGTTAGACTTGCCAATGTGTTAGACTTACTGATGCGTTTGACCTTACTGAGGCGTTTGACCTATACCCCCGCACGAAGTGTGGTACCCACCTAGTCAAAAAGTGAAATGTGCAGGTCAGGGTAGTTGTGGGCATCGCTTATGTCATGATTGGTCAGCTTATTCAGCCGACCAATCATGAGCCAGCACCATTAACCAGTCCAATCGTGAGCCAGCGCCACTTACCAGTCCAATCGCGAGCCAGCGGCGCAGCCGCGAGCTATTGATGCTGCACAATTTGCGGTCATGTGATCAGTGCGAGGCCCATGTCTGCCTTTATGTGAAGTGAGGTCCGTGCACGACCCTTCACACAGTATAAAGAGAGCAACGCTGCGGAGCTATCCCCGGTCACTCCTCTCTGGCTGCTGTACTGGTGGTTGGCTTATTCTTGGCTGGGTTTCTCTTGCTGTTGCTAGGTCTCTTTGGGAGTAATATTGCTATTTGATCCAATGTAAATTCTGTAATCTTATTTTTATCTCTTTTGTTATTGTATTTTACCAGATGTACTGTAATTGCGAGCCAGCGCCACTTGCCAGTCCAATCGTGAGCCAGCGCCACTGACCAGTCTAATCGCAAGCGAGTGGCGCTGCCACGAGCCCCAAACCCAAACAGGTCTAGTGCTGGGTGTGCTGGCAATGCTGCACAGCCACTCCCACCCCCTCTTCCCTCCTCCCAACATCATCACTCCCCTCCTCCCACCATCCCTGGCCGCTGTACTAGTGGTTGGCTTATTCTTGGCTGGGTTTCTCTTGCTGTTGCTAGGTCTCTTTGGGGGTAATATTGCTATTTGATCCAATGTAAATTCTGTAATCTTATTTTTATCTCTTTTGTTATTGTATTTTACCATATGTACTGTAATCGCGAGCCAGCGCCACTGACCAGTCTAATCGCAAGCAAGTGGCGCTGCCACGAGCCCCAAACCCAAACAGGTCTAGTGCTGGGTGTGCTGGCAATGCTGCACAGCCACTCCCACCCCCTCTTCCCTCCTCCCACCATCATCACTCCCCTCCTCCCACCATCCCTGGCCGCTGTACTAGTGGTTGGCTTATTCTTGGCTGGGTTTCTCTTGCTGTTGCTAGGTCTCTTTGGGGGTAATATTGCTATTTGATCCAATGTAAATTCTGTAATCTTATTTTTATCTCTTTTGTTATTGTATTTTACCATATGTACTGTAATCGCGAGCCAGCGCCACTGACCAGTCTAATCGCAAGCGAGTGGCGCTGCCGCGAGCCCCAAACCCAAACCGGTCTAGTGCTGGGTGAGCTGGCAACGCTGCGCAGCCACTCCCACCCCCTCTTCCCTCCCACCATCATCACTTCCCTCCTCCCACCATCCCTGGCCCTCTATCCTTAGCCAACTCGTAGTGCTACTGGTGCTCTATTAGTGAGTTTCACTTTTATCATTGTAATGTGGGATCTCTCTGACACTCTTTTTTTTTTTTTTTAATTATTATTATATTTATGTTATTATTTGTAAATCCTATTTATTTTCGCTTTTTTAGCACTTTTTAGGCTCTATTCAGGCCTCTCTGTCCTGTCCATCCTTCCTGTGATTCCTCTATCCTGGTGTCTTTTTGATGTTTATTATGTTATTATTGCTGATAACAATTTCGCTTTTTTTAGCTTTTTTAGGCTCTTTTCAGGCCTCTCTGCCCTGTCCATCCTTCCTGTGATTCCTCTATCCTGGTGTGTCTTTTTGATGTTTATTATGTTATTATTGCTAATAATAATTTAGCTTTTTTTAGCTTTTTTAGGCTCTTTTCAGGCCTCTCTGCCCTGTCCATCCTTCCTGTGTGATTCCTCTATACTGGTGTGTTTTGTGCTCCTGTTTCTGCTTTTTTAGGTATTGATATTAAGACCAGTTGCTCTATTGTCCCTCTGGTAAATATTGTCATTTCATTTCCTACTTTAAATAGAGGTCAATAGATTCCCCTGAGTTTGCCTTGGTCTGCTTGCAATGTAAGTCTGATATTGACAGCTTTATTCTCTCTCTACTCTTATGCCTGCATTTCTCAGGGATCCATCTACTCCAGAGAGTAACTGTCAGCGAGAGCGTGCACAGAGGCGCAGCAGGTAATGACACCACCCACTGATCGGAGAGCGCGTATCAGAGCTCGGGACCAGTCACCCCCTCCACTCCTTTTGCCATCCCTCACCCTCCTCCTGGAAGCAATGTTGCCGATCCGTTTCAACAATCTGTTGCTGGGTCGCCACGCCCTCCCACACTTGCACCATCCTCATGTCAACAGCCACCACGCCCTCCCATGCTTGCACCATCATCACATCAACAACCTGTTGCTGGGCCATCACGCCCTCCCATTCTTGCACCATTGTCACGTCAACAGCCTGTTGCTGGGCCATCACGCCCTCCCATTCTTGCACCATCGTCACGTCAACAGCCTGTTGCTGGGCCATCACGCCCTCCCATTCTTGCACCATCGTCACGTCAACAGCCTGTTGCTGGGCCATCACGCCCTCCCATGCTTGCACCATCGTCACATCAACAACCTGTTGCTGGGCCATCACTCCCTCCCATGCTTGCACCATCGTCACGTCAACAACCTATTGCTGGGCCATCACTCCCTCCCATGCTTGCACCATCGTCATGTTAACAACCTGTTGCTGGGCCGTCACACCCTCCCACACTTGCACCATCATCACATCAATAACCTGTTGCTGGGCCATCACACCCTCCTGATCCCAGTCCCAGAGTGCAGGTCAGCCCTCCTTGCTCAGAAAGCAGCTCTCCCTCCATTACAGCCTGTGAGAATAAATCAGCCAGACCCTGTACAGTCAGCACCTGTAGTAGGTTCTGCATTTATTGCAGACTTGCGTGCTCAGGCAGATCAGCAGGGTACTGTATTGCAGCAATTGGAAAGAGGTAGACGGGGGGCTAATCCTCCTGTTGTGGGTTCTGCAGGAGTGGCAGCATTGCAGGCCCAGGCTAATGCAATCAGACAAGAGGAAGATGCAATTCTCAGACCTCCATTGGTACCACCTCATCCACCACCACCTCCCAATCCTCAGCCACTCCCTGCACCTCCTCAGCCACTCCCTGCACCTCCTCAGCCACTCCCTGCACCTCCTCAGCCACTCCCTGCACCTCAGCTGCCTCCTCCACTCCCCATACCTCGGCAACATCCTCAGCGACCTCAGCACGGTGCTCAGCCACCTCCTCCTATTCCACTAGGTCGCTCTAGAATAATTGAGGCAGATGTGCAGCCTTATGATCTGGATCCCATGGATGTGGCCTGTCCTAAATGTGGAGCATTACACTGGTTTGCAGAGCGACTGCAAAGCTCTACAAATGCAGAGGACCGTTTTGGTGATTGCTGTATGCAAGGTAAGGTGCAGCTTCCAGAGCTGCCAGTGCCCCCTCAGCCATTGACATGGCTCTTAGAAGGCCAAGACCCTGAGGCAAAAGAGTTTCGTCAGAATATCAGGCAGTATAATGCTGTGTTTGCATTCACTTCCTTGGGGGCCAACTTTGATAAAGATTTGCTTTGGGCGGGTCGTGGTCTATATGTCCTCAAGCTACAGGGTGAACTGTATCATATTCATGGCTCTCTCCTTACAGACCATGAACCAGATACAACATATGCCCAGCTTTACATATATGATCCAGCATTGGCTTTGGCAAAGAGGAAGATGCGTAACCCAGGTCTGTCTCCAACTGTCATGGGAGACTTGCAGGAAATGCTCCTGGTCTGCAATCATCATGTTGCCATATATAAACAAGCAGCTGAGAGGCTCAGAGATCAGGGACAGAATGGTGAGATCCAGGTGAGGCTCACATACAGGGAACACAGGGATCCTAGGAGGTATAATATCCAGTATTCCATTTATTAAAGAGGGAATAGGCTCCGCAGGAGAGTTTGTAAGTGGATTGGGTCGACCAACGTCAATGCACTGCAATAACGAGAGAGTGAGGTGAAGTGGCTTTCGCGCACAACTTGACTTGACTTGTGAAAGTCATTGAACAGGAAAATCAACTGAACAGCTCGTCTCGGGTATTGGAGTGCTAATTGACAAGAAAATTGATTGCCAACCTCACTCTGTAGAGTTTCACTCAGCATGTTAGGCTAAGTGGCTAAGCAGTAAAGCAACTACTTAACTAAGAATAGTTACTCTAAGCAAGAGTAATATTCTAGTTTGGGTTAGGAACTTAGGTAAGATGTGCAAGTCACACAAGCTGTGTAGGATAGAAGATGGGTAGATTGATTGCTCAAAGGGCAGGCAAAGGGCCTCCTTTTATATTGTAATGTACATGGGCTTAGTAAGCAGGTAGAACCTTCTATCTATTAATGGAATGGGGAAGAAGCTTGAGGAAGATGGAAGAAAGGGTTGGAAGGCACTGGCTGTTTCCAGGGGACTCTACTATGATTCCTACCAATCAGAGCTTGATTTGTCATGAATGACTCACTGAAACGGGTCATGTGCCATAGCACAGCTTGGCTGAGCCATGTACTCCTGACTCACCAAGGTGTGCCTGGTTTGGTTGAGTCATTGAGGCTGTATCTCCAGATAACTATGTTTTTGGTACTCAGAAGCTGAGTAAGCAGTTCTGAGCCAATTAGAGCTCTGTAGCCATAATTACTAAGAGCACTGCTTAGCACAGCTGAGCATAGCCTGGTACAGCCTAGTTGTCATGACTGACCAAGATCCCCACTGTTTGGTGAAGCCAAACAGGCTGCACAGTTGCTATGGCTGTTACGATACGATCCTTCGTAAGGTTGACCGAGCTCGGGGGAGAAACCCAAGGTACGGTCCGAGGTTACGGGGCGAGGTTCTGATAGGGAAGTCAGAGAGGGACTAGGCTTCAGCTTATGTGCTGCGCCGACCCTACGCACAAGTCCCAACTTCGGAGGCAAACGAATAAGAGGTGAGGTTTGGCTTAAGAGGCGAGGCTTAGAAACTAACTAGGGATCAAAGTATACAATAGTTGATTTTCAGACTGAGGAGTAGGAATGCATACAAGGGGGTTTATATACGAGTGAGGGTACGAGTCAGGGGCGCGCAAATGCGGGGGAAGGTCAGGGCGAGGTCAGGGCGAGGTAATATACGAATGATGCGTGATAGAGCGGAACCAGTAGCTAAGGGGATTCGGGCATGGGATCAAGGTCGGATATGAGCTCTAGCTCTAGCTCGGGCTTGGGCGCAGGATTAGAATCACAAGTACTCGGGCACAAGTATCACAAGGCTCGGGCTCGGAAGAAAGGTTATACCGGTAAGTAACCGGCCAAAGGCCGGGTTCTTACAGTATCCCCCCCTTATGGCCAAGACCCTCGAGGCCGTAATATGAACAAGGTTCGCCTATCCTTGAATCTAGATCCCGGCCCGATGTTAAGTAGCCGTAAAGGCGAAGCTTAAATCGTAGCCAAGGTTAGATAAAAGGCTGGGTAGGGGCAGCAAACCCAAGTGCCAGCGAGTATGGTGCGCCCTCAAGCCCTATTCAACTCTGCAGTCGACGTGAACGGTGCCGACAACATATTCGACCAAATGCTACTGTCCCAAGAGGACAGTTCCTCGGGCGAGGTTATGCCTGAGGTTCGACCCGAGGTGGTCACAAGGCTCATCGAGGAGGATGGTGCCATAGACATGCGGAAACCATGGCAGGAAGGGCCGAAAGGCAAAAAGGTGAGTGCCAAGTGTGGTCTTGTAAGGACATCGCTGACTTGACTAGTATAAACGCATGCTGTTCTCGTACCACCCCACCGACTTGTCCCTATGGGTACAAGCTCGCCGACGGAGGACCTCGCGAGTGGCAACTTGCAACCAAGGCTGAGGCGAGGTGCACGCGCTGCGAAGAGCGCGACTACACCTGTTTGCGCACCATGAGCCTCGACTATGGGCTCGCCGACCTCAGGGCCTGCGTTTGGTTCAGAACACGGTCGCTGGGCTGCAGTATAGCCCATGGCTGCCGCAGTAAAGCGAACAAGGGGAAGGGTCAGGCGAGCAAGGGCAAGAAACGGGCGCAGAGCGAGGACAGCGAGGATGGACCGAGGCCAAGGAAGGAGGCCAAGGTTCGGGACGAGGTGGGGGATGGAGACTCAAGTGACTGGGTCGAGCAGAACTTGGAGGCGAGGGTGGAGCGGATGGAAGCGAGACAGAGCGAGGGTGGAGCAGATGGAAGCGAGACAGAGCGAGGAACAGGGAAAGGTTGGGGAAGCGAGGCAGAGTGAGGGGGAGGTAGCCGAGATGGAGGAAGGTTGGAAGGCAAAGAAGGACAAGAAGACGAAAAGGTTGGAGCGAAGTGTGGAGATGAGGGAACTGATAGCGGCGGTGAGGGATGTGGGAAAGAAGGTTGGCGAGGTTGGAGAGAAGGTGTGCGAGTTGTTGGGGGAGTTTAGGGCTGCGAATGACAGGATGAACAGGGCAGATGTAGAGTTTATGAGGATAAGGAGGAGGCGAAATTATTTGAAGCAGATGCAGGCGGCGAGAGATTTGGCGAATTATGGGGGACATGGGGGTCTAGTGGAGCGAAGTAGTAGTAGTAATGAGGAGGAGTCAGGCAAGGATAGTGAGGGAAGCGAGGGGGAAGATATGAGGATGTTGGAGTAAACTAGTAATGGAATAATGGAATTTTTCTTGGATTTTATTGATTGTTCTGTTTTGTTCGATTGCGAGGGGATTTTGCATGGGATTAAAAGAAATGATCATAGAGCAGTCAACAGTCCCGGCTTGCCCGGATAAGACTTGTGGAAGTCAGTGACCAGCTCCGAGGGATGATCAAGCTCGGAAGCAAGGATCCACGAGGTTTCTTCGTCGGTACCTTTGTCACCAGTCCACCTAACGAGATAGAGCAGCTTGCAGCTCTTTCGTCTATTATCGATCTTGGAGTCGAGGATTTCCAAGACTTCAAACTCGGGCTCGCCGTCGATAACGACTGGGGGCGGAGGCGGCTGAACTCGGTTCGGGATGGTGTTGGGCGAGGCTGGTTCGAGCATGGATACGTGGAATACTGGATGGACTGAATGCATATGTTCTGGAAGTCGAAGGGTGAAGGAGTGAGTACCCACTTGGGAAATGATCTCAAAAGGACCCAAAAACTTCTCGGAGC
>WHVA01000295.1:0-141459 GCA_015179125.1 Gautieria morchelliformis
CAAGGTTCTTATGATCCGTTACAACGTCGATCGGATAAGTTGGACCTTCGAGGTATGTCTCCAGATTTTGAAGGCTTCGAAAATCGCAAGTAGTTCCTTATCGTGGACGTCGTAGTTGAGTTCCGGGGCGGAAAAGGTGCGGGAATGAAAGGCGATCGGATGAATTTCTCCGTCGTCGGGTGAAATGATGGAAAGAATGGCGGCTAGCGCGTAGTCAGAAGCGTCGGTTTCGAGTACAAGTTGGGCATCAGGAATCCAGAAACCGAGTATGGGAGCCGTGGTGAAGGCCGATTTGAGAGCTTCAAATGCGGAACGGCATTCCGGGTGAAATTCCATGGGGCACCCTTCCTGGTGAGACGCGTGAGCGGAACAGTAATGTCGGAAAAATTATAAATGAAACGCCGGTAAAAGTTGGCGAAGCCAAGGAAAGACTGCACATCCTTAACACGTCGGGGTTCCGGCCATTCTTGAATTGCCTTGACCTTGTCCTCTGCCATGGTAAGACCTGTTGGAGAGAGGATGTAGCCGAGGTATTCGACCGTGTCGCGATGCCATTCGCATTTCTCTGCTTTTGCGTAGAGATGGTGTTTGCGTAGACGGCGGAGTACTTCGCGGACATGTTCCCGATGTTTTTCCGGTGTGTCGGAATAGATGAGGATGTCGTCAATGTAGACTAGACGCATACGTCGAGGAGGTCGGAAAATACGTCGTTCATGAATCGCTGAAAAGCGGCGGGAGTTGGTTAGACCAAAAGGCATGACAGTCCACTCAAAAGCACCGTAGCGGGTGCGGAAGGTGGTTTTCCACTCGTCACCTTCCCGGATGCGGACAAGGTGATAAGCGTGCCGGAGGTCAATTTTGGTGTAGATCTTCGCCCTGCGGGGAGTGTCGAGTAAGTCGGAAATGCGCGGAAGCGGATATTTGTCCTTTTTAGTGAGGGCATTGAGTCCGCGGAAATCGACGCAGAGGCGGAGAGATCCATCCTTCTTCTTGACGAAAGGACCGGAGCGCCGTGCGGAGACAGCGAAGGGCGGATAAAGCCCATGTTGAGATGTTCATCGACGAACTCTCGGAGAGTTAGGAGTTCACTTTGCGAAAGAGAGTAGATCGGTCCAAGGGGCGGAGATGCTCCTTCTTCCAAATCTATCTTCAAGTCGTAAGGTCGATGTTCAGCAGGTTTGTCGGCTTTGGCCTTATTGAACACGTCCGGGAAGTCACGATATTCTTCCGGAACTGAGCTCATGTCGACCGGAGCGGAAGTCGAGGCGGAACGAGCCTTGACTGAAGCCGAATCGGAGAGGTGAAGCTGGAAAACGGTCGTCTTCTTGCCGTTGCAATACGCGGAAAGCGGTGGCGGAAACGAGCGCAATTCGAGGAGCTTCGAGGGGCGGAGGTGCTAAAGCGGGACCGGAGTGCGGAACTGAATCCACGAGCGGAGTTGCAGAAGAGGCCTGAGCCATCTTTGCGGACGACGTGAATAGACGGAAGTTGATCCGGGGTACGGAACTGTATTTGACCCAATGCCCAGTTAATCGACGGATTATATCGGGTGAGCCAATTGTGTCCTAGTACAACGGAACAGCTAGCATCTAGCGGAGTAACGTAAAACGTAACTTCATGGTTGTCCCCAGTAGCGAAACGGATAGACAGATCCACAACTTGGGAAATTCCCGTGTTGGAAGACCCGTCGAAAAGGCGGAGCGGAATAGTCGGAATGTTGCGGGTCGGAAGTTTATGTTTCAAAACAAAGTCGGAATCGAGGAAACAATGAGTCGAACCGGAGTCGACCAATGCTGTAAAGGGGGTGCGGAAATGGTGTCGGAAGTGAGCGGAACAGAGAGGAGTCGGAGGACGAAAGAGCGGATGCGTTGAGTTTAACCTCGTTTGTCGCACGAATGGGGTCAACACAGCCCTCAGCTCGTGCGGAGGCCGGAGGACTGCTGACTTTTTTTTGAATCCGCAGCGGGAACCGCTTCGGATTTCTCTTCCGTCTTTGCTGCGCGGCCCTTGGCCTTAGCAGCGGAGGCGGAAGCGCGAGTGCAGTCGCAAGCGACGTGACCTCCTTTGCCGCAGAAGAGGCAAAGGTTGTTGTCCATGCGACGCTGGCGTTCTACAGGGGTTAGTTTTCCGTCCTTCCCAAGTTTGTCGGAAAGGTCCGGAGTGCTCTTCCGGGCATTGGTGTTGGAACCAGAGGCCTGGTTGTTCCGAGGGTGTGTTGTTGTTGTTCCGGTTGCCGGAGTTGGATCCGGAACTGTTGTTGTTGTTGTTTCCGGAGTTGTTGGTTCCGGAATTAGTCTTCTTCTTGTCTTTATCAGACTTCTTGTCGGAAGACTTGTCGTTCTTGTTCTGGGTGGAAGTTTCGCGAGCGATCTCGGAATGTCTTTCCCAGTAGCGTGAATCGATGGATTGAGCGAGGTTGCAGAGGTCGGTAAGGGTGGCAGGTTTTCCGACGCGGGCAATTTCATCCTTGATCCGGGATGGCAAGCCCATGTAAAACTGGCGTCGGAGTGCGGCTTCTCCCCATTGGACTCGAGGAGCGAGCTGCTGGAATGTGACGATATATTTAGCTATCTTATGAGTGTCTTTCATACAAGCTTATCGAGTTCATTTTCCGCATCGGCTTCCATATCAAATGGTCCGAAGTTGCTGCGGAGTTCGGAAATGAAATTGGGGTAATCGTCGGCCCAGTCGACGAGAGCAAACGGATCCATGAGGGCGGGTTCGAAATAGTCGAGCGCCGTGCCTCGGAGATAGGAAAGGGCATAATTGACCTTTCGTTCGTCGTCGGGAAAGGCGTCAGGACGATCATGGAAGTTGAGTTGAAGCTGGACCAGAAATGGCTGGAGCTTCTTGGGGTGGAACCGTCGAATTGATCTGGTTCGCGGACCTTTGTCTTGGGGTGTGGTGGTGCTTGGGCCGGTCGCTGGAGTTGTCCGGCTAGCATGGCGATGGCTTGTGCAAGATCCGGAACTGGCGCTGTGGAACTGGGTTGGCGGGAATCTGAGGTGGGATTGGAGGTGGAGGACCGCCGGGGCGGCGGGTGGGCCGCCATGAGGGCCGCCTGGGGGTGGTCCTGGTGGTGGTGGTGGTGGTGGCTGGGCGTCGGAATGACGCTGCTGTTTGTTCGCCGCTGCTACTCGTCGAATTCCCGTCATAGTCGGGATTGTCGTCGGGATTAGCATCGGGAACTTCTTCGAAGCGTTGCGGAAAAGCATCGGAAGCTCATCGTCGGCACGAGAGCTGCCGGAGGGTTCCGCGTGCCTTGGTGCTGCGGATCTAAGACTGCCAAAATAAGAGAGAGTTTCGACAGCTCCTGCTCGAGCTGAAGTAGTTGTGGTACGAGGAGGCATGGTGATAGTTATCGGGTGGGAATCAGATAATACTGTTACGTATCGAGATTTCCGCTAAGTTGGAACTGGAAAGGACGCGGCTTCAACTTGTAGGTTGCGCCCCCAATGAACTATGTCCTAAGTATTTCGGAAATGGTCAGAAGTCGGAATACACTGAACTGAAGGTTGGTCGGAACTTGAGGCGGAATTGAGGTGGAAGACGGAAGGCAGAGAGACGGAGGTCTTGCTAGACTCGCTGTGCTAAGAACAGGAGATGGAGCGAAGGAAATCAAGTATCGAAGGTGATTATCTGATTGCAGAATAACAGACATACATGACAGGCTTTTATACAAAGAGCTGAGACAACAGGTAATGGGGTGGTACTAAGCAAATTCTGGAGGAAGCGGAAGTCGAGTAGACAATGCGTGGGAACTAACTAGTTGGGAACAATGGGACTACAAGGGGGGTTCAGGGTAAGGTAAACAATAGCAAAGAACAAGGGGTCAGGAAAACATGTCTGACAATGAACTACAAGGGTGACTGGATATATGGTCTTGATGAACGATGAAGCGGGTCCGGTGGGTCCGAGTAATAGAGTCGAAAGAACAAGGGAATAGAACAATGGGCAGAATGTCGGAAATATCGGAGGGGCGGAAAGTGTTGCAGAACTGAAGGTTGGAAGTCGGAAATGAACAGTTGTAACAATGTAACCCTACAGACAAGCGCACAGCAGCCAAAGCGGAACTACAGACAGGTCGACTGGAAACTGTACAACGAAAAACTCGAAGCTAGGCTCAAGGCAGACATAGCCGCACCGGTGCCCCTCACACCACAACAGTTCAGTGCATGCCTGCCTGCGCTGATGACCGCCATAGCGGACACAACCGAACAGATAGTCCTGAACTGCAAACCCTCACCATATATGAAACGGTGGTGGTCACTACAGCTCACTCGAACAAGGACGGAGACGAGACGTCTAGGCAGGCGATCATATGCGAGGCGAAACGATCTGTCAGATACAGTACACAAGGAATACAGGATAGCAAGGAACAAGTACGCAAGTACCATCAAAAAGTCAAAGAAAGCCCATCGGGAAGATTTCTAGACCAAATCGACCAGAAAATGATCTGGACTGCGCACAAGTACGCCTCAGCGGAAACATCTGACGGAGGCGGACACGCATACCAACCGCTGACAGCAATACAGCCGAATGGAGGCACCTAGTAGCAAGAACAAATGAGCAGAAAGCTGACATACTGCTCAATACCTTTTTCCCACAACCAGGAGAAGGAGCCGAGCAGGTGCCAACAGACCATGAGTACCCGAACCCTACCTTCAACTACCAGCCAGTGACGGATGACCAAATACAGAGGGCGATAGGCAAACTAAACCCGTTCAAAGCCCCGGGAGAAAGCGGTATACCTAACGTGCTCATAATACAGTGCGCTGACACTCTGTTACCATATATAGGACCGCTTTCCGTGCAACATTCGATCTCGAGACATATCCGCCAGAATGGACAGACTCGATAACAAAAGTCCTCCGAAAACCAGGGAAAGCCGACTACACAGTGCCAGGAGCGTACAGACCATCGCGCTCCTGGACACGATAGGAAAGGTCCTGTCGGCGTGTGTAGCAGAAGACCTGGTAAAATGGCGGAGAGGCACCATCTACTGCGGAGAATCATTTTGGCTGCAGGCCTGGGCAAATGACAACAGATGCAATACACTACATAGTGGCGGCAGCCAAGGACGCCTGGAGATGAGGAAGGTCCTAGGAGTGTTATTTCTGGATATAAAGGGGCTTTTCCGAGCATAATCCTAGACAGACTTACCCATAATATGTACAGGAGGGGGGTCCCGCCCGAATATACAGAATGGATAAAGAGAAAGGTTGGAGGGCGACTCCAAAAGATCAGCTTTGACAACTACACCACAGCCTCGAGACAAACAGGGCGGGGAATGGACCAGGGATGTCCGTTGTCAGCGATAGCCTATCAGTTCTACAATGGAGACTTGATAGAAAGGACTCACCAGGAGAATGGGGAAGATTGCGTGGGATTCGTGACGATACAATGATAGTGGCTGAAGGAAAAGACCTTCAGGAAGCTTTTGGAAAGCTAACTGATATTATGACTAGACCTGAAGGGGCATGTAGCTGGGCCACGACACATGATTGCCAGTTTTCCGTAGAAAAGTTCGGTCTCATGGGACTTACCAGGCATCGAGAAAAGACCCAGACAGGCCGAACAAGACCAGGCCAATTACAAGACCGTCGATAAAGATCGGACAGCACACCATAAGGCCCACAGCATCGCACAAGCTCCTAGGAGTAATCATAGCTCAGGAACTGAGGTTCAAGGAGCACACTAACTATGCGCTCAGGAAGGGAGAAGCTTACATCGGGCAGTACAGAAGGCTTGCCAAACCGACGAAGGGCGTTGCAGCTAAGCATATGAGAAACTATTATCTAACCGTGGCAGTGCCTAGAGTATTATACACGGCTGACGTCTTTCTCATCCCAGATACTGGAAAAGGAAAGGGGACCAAAGGACATATAAACAAGTTGGCGCAAATACAGAGGCAAGCGGCACTAGACATAACAGGGGCTCTCAGAACCACAGCGACCGACACATTAGACGCACATGCCAACCTGCTCCCCTTCCAGCTGATGGCCTCCAAGATGGTACACCGAGCTGCAGTACGACTTGCGTGCCTACCACGCACCCACCCTTTAGCAGCTAGAGTCAAAAGAGCAGCTAAAAGATACGTCAAAAGACACCGCTCACCGCTTCACGAAATACTGCACGCTTACAATCTTCAGCCAGACGGAATGGAGAAGATTGAGACAGTGGTACATGGGCCCAAATGGGCCCCAGTATTCCGCACAAGAATCCCGCACAGCAAGGAGAAGGCAGTGGAGGAAGTAGCGGCGGAAGTAGCAGGCGTTACAGTGTTCTCAGACGGCTCATGCGTAGACGGTGGAGTAGGAGCCGCAGCTGTGCTGTACAGAGACGGTGTGGAGCAAAGATCAACAAGAGTGTATATGGGGACAGAGCAGGAGCATACAGTGTTTGAGGCAGAGCTGGCAGGAGCAGCTATCACGGCCAAGATGCTATACACGGAGAGGGGAGAAAAGTACACGATAGCCACGGATAACCAAGCTGCGATCCAGACGACGTGAAGAGAAAAAGCAATACCTGGACAATCCTTAGTCAACGCGCTCCACAGGCAAGTCCAGGGCCTCATGGATTGCCGACCAGGGACATGGCTGACTATGAGATGGGTGCCGGGACACGAAGGAGTGGAGGGAAACGAGAGGGCGGATGAGGAATCTAAAAGAGCAGCAAGGGGAGAGACTAGCGAGGAACAGGCAATACCCATCGAGTGTCGAGGACTGCTACCAATAAGCAGAGCGGCTGAAGTCCAGAGGCAAAACACAGAGCTGAAAAGAGAGGCGAGCACGATCTTCGCCAGATCCCCGAGAGCGCAGTTCGCACTAGAGATCGACCCCTCCATGCCATCAGCGACATTCACAAAGATCACGAGAAACATGCCTCGCCGACATGCAAGCCTGCTCATACAGCTCAGAACAGGCCATGTGGCACTCAACAAATATCTATACAAGATAGGAAAGGTACACTCGCCGATATGCCCAGCGTGCGAGAAGGCGGACGAGACGGTCCACCACTACCTATTCAGATGCCCGGCATACAGAAAGCAAAGGGAGGAACTGGCAAAGAGGCTAAAGGGAGGAGCGAGATCAATAAAGGTGCTTCTGGGAGGACAAAAGGCCTTGACGCATCTATTCAGATATGTGCACGACACGAAGAGATTCGAAAAAACACATGGGGACCTGACGCTACCAGTGGAGAGAGAAGATGGAAGAGAGAAAGGACAGCGAAAGAGAAAAAGGAAATGAGAGAGAGGAGATGACACACACACCCTTGCCAAACCAGGCATGGACAAGCTCGGGGCTTCGCTCCATGAGCGTAAGCAGAGACAGAAAGAAAAGGGAGGATGCGGGGAAAAGCAACACTGTACCTACCGTCTTACATAGGGCGCAACCCCAAAAGATGTAAAACATGGAATATAAAATAAATAAAAAATAAATAAAAAATAAACTTTGAGAAACGTGAGAGGTTGTGTTCTGCCCTGTACAGAGACAACCTTCCTGTGGTGCGAAGAGAGGGCGAGAGCGGCATAGAGAGTGCAGCACAGAACGCATCGCTGGTGTGCAAGCCATATGATATGGAGGCACCAAAATTTGCCGTGCCCCCAAAGATGTTGCACTCTGAAAGACCGTCAGTGGCGGGAGCGTCCAGATGGAGCCCCGCACTCACCACAGTGCCCTCATTGTTTTGCACTTCGAGTTAGATTCATGGATAGGTATACATGGGCAGTGAATAAACTAATGTGAACTTGCTATTACCTATTGAACTGGCAGTTGACTACAAGTGTGCTAAGCCAGGAGCTCCTCTCGAGGAATATTATATGGGGCGGCACCATGGTGCTGGAGCTCATGACATTGAGAGCTATTTCGCCTCATGATCAGTTGATCGAGAAAGAAATTATACCTTTCTGTTCTTTCAAGGATAAGACAAGCTGAATAACAAGTAGGAGGTATGATACATGCAACGGATGGCACAGCAAAGGGTACTCTTGCGATATTTTAATGAGGTGAGCTAAGGACGACATGTCTTAGACTCGAACCTAGTCCTTGATTGTTCACGATTAGAAGATAGTCCTTCTAATGTTTCAATAGGGACTGGTGGCACTTATGAGGCACGTCGTGGAGTAACAACCTCCACTTGAATATTTTGTGGGGACTTAGAATTTTAAGCATGGCGCAGTCCAACCATGGCATTCAGGTGTTCAACCTTGTGGTGCGGGAGGGCTTTTGTGAACATATCGGCGGCCATATCGTCTGTCGGGACGTAGTCGACATGTATGAGCCCCTCCCGCATGGCATGGTGTATGAAATGGTACCTTATGTCGATGTGCTTCATCTGGGGGTGGTATTTGTCGTTCTTCATGATGGAGATGGCGGAAATGTTGTCTAGATGGATGGTGATGGGCTTTTCTAGTGGGCATGCAATGTCGGCCAAAAAGGTACGTCTCCACAGTGCTTCCTTTACTGCGTGCGTCGCAGCGATATACTCTGCCTCCGTTGTAGATAGCGCAATGATTGGTTGCTTCTTAGAGCTCCAGGAGATGGCTCCGCCGTCTATCGCAAATACATACCCCGAGATGGAGTGGCCGTGCTCTTGGGACGCCCAGTCTGCATCCGAAAAGCCTCCAGGCCGCTCTGTGAACCACCGATGAAAGGCACATGTCCCTTGTGCCCTTCAGGTGGCGGAAGACGCGCTTCACCGCTTTCCAGTGCAGTCTTCCCAGGTTCTGCATGAATTGCGCCAGGAACGACATGGTGAACGAGATGTCTGGGCACGTGCCCAAGGCTGTGTACATGAGTGACCCGATGGCCTCTCTGTATGGCACGTTTCACATGTCGTGGTACTGGCGAGTGGTGGAGGGGGACTGGGATGAGGATAGTTTGTGGTGGGTGTTGAGTGGGGTGCCGGGTTGGCTCGCGTCCTGTAGATTGAACCTCTCTAGTATTTTCTGTACATATGCATGCTGAGAGAACGAGATAGTGCGTAGCGTGCGGTCCCGTTTCACCTCTATCCCCAGCAACCAATGTAAGTCACCTATATCCTTTATCTTCAGGACGGTACGCAGCTCGTCCTTGAACTGCCAGATCGCATCCCTCGAATTCCCCGCCATGGTCAAGTCGTCGACATCACTGCAACGATGAGGACATTCTGTCTGGCATACCTATGGAAAACGGCGTGCTCTACCTCGCAACACGTGAATCCGAATCGGTACATGATGCCACTCAGCATCTCGTACCATTCCCTCCCAGACTGCTTCAGTCCGTAGATCGCTCAGTTGAGGCGGCACACATGGTGCTCCTTGCCAGGAGTCTCATACCCCTTCGGCTGTCTCATGTAAACCATCTCGGTGATCGGTGTGTTTAGGTGCGCGCCGTCTATGTCGGTCTGTTTGAGTTCCCAGTCGTTTCTGACTGCAATACCGCTGGCGGTGTCAACTGAGATCTCGGGGATCATGTGTAATTCATGGAACAAGTCAATATTGCCGCAGAGGTGGCTGGATGCAGCTGAGTCGACCAGCCACACATGAGTCCGATCGTGTATAGCTGATAGTGCTGATGTGTTCGTTTACAGAACAATGGTGCTCGGTTCAGGATCGATGATCTCGGTGATGCGGGCCATCATCACGATATCTTTCTTTGGTATGTTGGCAAATCGAGCCGAGTTGTTGTTCACGGGCTGCTGTGGCCAGGGAATGGGGGTTTGTCTCACTGGCTCCACTTGAATACTGCTGCTCGCTCCTCCTCCCCATCCTCCTCCTCCTTTCCCCACGGTTCCTGTCCTGCTAACCCTCCACCTGGTGCAAAACACCTCGACACTGAGTGGCCGTCCTTGCTGCAGTTGTTACAGTGGTACGTCGGTCTCCCACTTCCTCTGTCGTTGAGCTGATTCCTGGCTTGGTTGTGCTGTGCGAAACTGGGGTTGACAGGAGGTCTGAAAATGGGGTTATTAAAATTTCTGGTAGGTCTAGACTGTGCAACAAATGCCCTGGCCGCCTGCGTTGAGATCTCTACTGCGCTCAGATCTGCCTCGTGAGCCTCCAGGCTCTCCTCGACATCATCTGGTGTCTTCGCTATCATGTGAATCGTCTGTGCGATGGGTCTCCAAGAGTTGGGGACGTTTCTGAGTATGGTGGCGACGTGAGTAGAGTCAGCTATAACTTCGCCCATCTTCGCGAGCTGATTCCTATATTCCTTCATCACTGTGAGGTACGCTGATACAGACTGACCATCCATCATGTGGTAATTCTCGTATCTTGTCCTCACGATACTGATCTTGCTCGGGTCGGTAGACTCGAATTTCCTTGTCAATATCTCCCATGCTTCGGCGCACTGGTCGGTTGTGTCGATTGCCATCTGAAGCTCTGGAGATATGCAGAGTAAAATCTGGCTGTAAGCAACATTATTCTTCGTCCTGAAGCTGCGTCAGGGGTGTGTTCCCGACCATCTCGACTCCGGCGGTGAGGGTGATAGTCTGATTAGTGCTGTCGGGGTAGGGGATCGTACTGGTGATGCTAGCATACAGGCCCCTATCTCTCGCAGTCGCTAACAGCTCTCTCTTCCAGGACATCCAGTTGTCCTTGCCGAGCTTTGGCTTGATATCTCGAAACTTGTGAATGTCGTGTTTGGGGTGTGGGGTGGTGATCGCGGTGGGTTGTGCCATGGTAAGTCTGTGAGACTCTTAATCTGACAGAGTGTTAAGTCTCGAATAGAATAGAGAAGTGACCTTTTAACTCGAGCTCGAGTATGGAGGATAGACTTAGAAGCTTGAAGTCAAAGGGCTCAAAAATTTCGTGTGTATTTTACTCGTACATAGTGAGCTATTTATGTGGATTTAGACAGGGGTTTCGGTGTGGAAAGTGGGATGATGGGGGCAGTAATAGTGTATACAGTCGGTGCGTATATACTGGCAACATGGTTTGTCCATGCCATTGCTCGTCTGCTCGGTATTGCCTGCACATAAGGTTGAATGGTGGTGGCTCGCCTGATGGCTCGAGGGATAAGGTGAAGAGGTGGCAGGATGGAATAGGAATGATAGACTCAGCGTGTAGGTGTTGGAGTGGAGGTGTTGCGAGATGGGATCGGTGTGTGTGGCTCGACTGGGTGTGCTCGGAGTACCTGTCTGTTTGTGCGCATGTGATTTGCACACCTCGGCTCGACTCGTCATGTGTAAGTTGTAGAGGACAGGAATTATAGGCAGTAGGATGGACTTGTTGTTCAAAAGAATAGACTAGAAAACAATTCACTCTCTCAGTGAATTTAGTGGTCACTATAAATATATTATACACTACCTAGAAAACAATTCACTACAGAGGATTTCTAGGTTAATAAATCGAAAGAATACTAGACTAATTTACTTGCCTCTCTCAGTGAATTTAGTGGTCACTGAGAGAGGGGGAAATATGTTCCACTGCGCATGTACTACTACCCGGCCCTTTAGCGCCCAAAAGCTCGCGCGTCGAAGTCATTTCAGACTCCGCTGGGTGCAGCCGCTTGTGAAAGCAGGAATAACAAGATGAAATGGAGAGATAAGGAGTGAGTGGAAAATTTCGAAAATAACCAGAGAAATGGATGCATAATACAAGAACAATGTGAGAAGAAATTGGGAGGCCACACAACAAATTGGATATATTATGCTTGATTTTGGTGCAGGAGCATAAATGCACCCAACACGCCCCCTCAAGCTTAATATATTCCGATTTGCTCGTTGAGGATCTTCACTCTGGGACTAGGAAGTCCTTTAGTGAGGATATCTGCCAACATTTGTTCGGTTGGCAAATAAACGAGCTTGGCTTGTTGATTTTTGATTATATCTCGAAGGAAATATAATCTGATGTCGAAATGTTTGGTTCTCGTGTGTTGTTGAGTGCCATACGTGATGGCAATGGCTGATTGATTGTCTGAATAAACTTGGATGGGTCTGTTCAGTGGTTGGAATATTTCAGAAATAAAATGGCGCATCCAGAGAGCCTCTTTGCCCGCATGGGTCAGGGCGACGAATTCGGCTTCAGTTGATGAGAGGGCTACTATCGACTGTTTCTGGCAAATCCATGAAACAGTGCCTCCATCAATCTGAAATAAGTATGCCGAATACGAACACCTATGACTCTGTGAACCCCAATCTGCATCTGAATACCCCATCAAGCCGTCTCGATTTCTTCCAAGTGTGAGCTTGTAATGCTTCGTGCCTTTCAAATATTTGAAGACACATTTGACTGCATTCCAATGTGTGCCACCTGGATTTTCAAGGAATTGCGAGAGCAATGACACCGCAAATGCAATGTCAGGTCGAGTGGCTACAGCTGCCCACATCAGTGATCCTATAGCTTGCCTGTATGGAAACTTCGACATGGCTTTCTTGCCTCTCTCTGTAGAAGGACATTGGTCTTTAGATAATTTTAAGGCTGGATCAAGAGGCGTAGCATAAGTCTTTGCATCTTCGAGATTGAATTTTTTGATGATCTTCTCGATGTATGCAGGTTGTGAAATTGCAATGGTTTTCTTCTGCCAGTCTCTTTCGATTTTAAGATTCAATAGCCAATGAATCTCGCCTAGATCTTTCATACTGAAGACCTGAGCAAGATCTCGTTTGACTTCGTCCAGGACTGACTGATTCTCAGCTGTGATGGTAAGGTCGTCCACAGCTGTTGCAATGATCACATGCCCTTTTCCGCCACGTCTATAAAATACAGCCCCGTCTGTGGCTGATGTAGTGAATCCTAACTTGTGGAATTCACCACTTAGACGTTTGTACCATTCTCTTCCAGATTGTTTGAGGCCGTAGAGTGCTTTCTTCAAAGTAGCACTTCGCCTTTGTCTCCTGACTCATATCCATATGGCTGCTTCATGTAAATAGGTTCAGGCAACGTAGCATTGAGGTATGCATAGTCCACGTCCATTTGATGAATAGGCCAGTCATTCCTAGCAGCAATGGCGCATATGATCCCTAGGGAGGATAATCGAGCAACAGGTGAGTATGTCTCATCATAGTCGATTCCAAACTTCTGCGTGAAGCCTTGGGCGACCATTCTCGATTTAGGCACTATTGGTTTCCCTTCTGGATTACGCTTCCAAAGGTAGACCCATTTGTTACCGACAATGTTGGCTCCAGGAGGTGGTTTGGCTCGTTCCCACACTCCCTTGTCGATTAGGGCCTCGTACTCTTTGTCCATTGATTTCTTCCACATAGGATTATTCAGAGCTTCATCTGCATTGCTAGGTTCAATTTGACTCAAATCCGGCGCCTAGTTATTGTTTTGACCGTCGGTTAGAAATGCACTGATGGCACACTCATAGCTACTGATGCCATCAATCTCGGAGGATAATTCTTGGTCGAATAAAACTTCTTTATGGTCCTCAATGTCCTCGTAAGCTAGCGTAGTCATATGTGCGCCAGCTTGTCTCTGAGTTTGAGATCTTGTTACGGGACCTGATGGGGCCGGCTGCACTTGTTGTTGATGGATCCTTTCGCTTCTCCTTATCGGTTCAGCTTCTCTAGGTCTGTCATGAACTCCCTGAATAGGTTGCAGCTTTTCAAGGTATTCCTCTGGTGCACTTTCATCAATCTCTTCGATCTTTGCCTCTTCGCTGACTAAGCGACCGGGCACAGGCACTGATGCCGGAATGGCCTTCTTCTCCTCTCTAGACGTAGGTAGCTTAGATTCCTCAATAGAAATGATTGGGACCTTTCCCTTCTTCATCTCTGAATCAAACACAACATTCCGCTCGACAGAAACTTTGTGCGAGTCAGGCCAATAGACATAATGACCATGACTCTGCGCAGAAATTCCTATCCACCGAGCTCTCTTGGCACGAGCTGCCAACTTATCTCCCTGAGTGACTTTGACGTAGATTTCAGTTCCCCACGCGTGAATGTCTTTGAGATTCGGTTTTTCATGGTGAATCATCTCGTAGGGCGTTTTATCCGGTAGAGCTCTTGTATGCGTCCTATTCCTAAGATAATTGGCATGCTGTATCGCATAGCCCCATAATATCTTAGGAAGGCCTGATTCTAGCAGCATGGCACGAGTTCTCTCAGTGAGAGTTCGGTTCAGACGTTCCGCAACACCATTGGACTCTGGTGTGTCGTGTACCGTCAACTGATGCTTCGTGCCTTGTTTGGCTAGATGCTGTTCGAATTCAGAGCTCGTATACTCGCCCCCTCGATCAGAAACAAGTGCCTTGATGTGCACATTTCTCTGTCGAAGCATTAAAGCCTCATAGAGCTTGTACTTTGAGAATGCTTCTGATTTGTTCGCCATGAGATAGATCACCGATTCTCTTGAGTAGTCATCGATAAAGGAGACATAATATGACTTCTTATCGATCGTGAGGTGTCTTGCAGGTCCCCAGACATCAGAATAAATTCTGTCACCGAATTTTGATGTTCGGTCTCTGGGTTCTCGAGGAAGAGGTTTGCGTGCAATCTTGGCCTGAATACACGCATCACAGACAATTCTATCGCCTGTGGAGCTCAGTTCAATGCCCAATATCATGCCATGATTTAATAGATGTTGTAGGGACTTCTGTGAAATGTGCCCCATTTTTGATGAATTTCCATGGCAGACAAACACATATGGGCTTGAGCACTTGGTGACTGGAGGTCTAGTCGATATAAACCATTGACCTTCGGTGCTTGCATCAATACCTTTCCAGCAACGTTAGATATTGTGCATTTCTGGCCACCGAGTCGAATGTCGTAGCCAGCATCATCGCACCGACCGATCGAGACGAGGGTAGCAGCAATTTTGGGTGCATAGTATGTATCTTGCAACGTGACTTCTACTGTTTTATCTCCAACCTTATTGGATAATACAAGCAGTCCTGAACCGAAGGCATCAAAGGTGCCTTTGTTGGCTGCTCGGATAGTCCTCGGCTGTGAGAATTGACAGTAGTTCCTCAATAAATTTTTGTGAGGAGTCATATGCGATGTCGTTCCGGTGTCGAGTATAACTATAACTCCTGAGGATGTGCTCAGATTAAAATTAGAGCACTCGTCGAAATTGGTGAAGGCTAGATGCCCATCACCACTTTCCTCAGAAGAGGACTCTTCTTCGGCAACATTCGCTTTTGCTTTACCCTTCTTCTTCTTCTTGCCTTTGGCTTTTTTCTTTTGACGTGGTCCTTGACCTTCTTTACCACCCCTTTAGCCCAGCAATTTTCGATGGAATGTCCAGGCTTTTTGCAGTTGGTGCATACATGCGCCTTCTGCCCCTTTTGGTCCTTCTTAGTAGATGAACCAATAAACACCTGCTCTTCTTGCAGGAGTGTTTTCTTCCTGTCATACTGAGCCTTTAGTACCCTAATAATATTATCAGGAACTAATGGCATCCCGCATTCTTCGAGCGAGGTGGTGAGGGCGTTCATGACTGCCTCATAGGATGGTGGAAGTGACGCAAGGATTATGTCCATGAATTCTTCTTCAGAAACTCTAGCTCCCATCTCATTAAGACGAGCATATAGGTCTTGGGCCTTGTCCAAGTGATCTCTCAGGTCTCCATCCTCAGGACATCTCATACTGCGGAGTTGTCTCTGCAGGCTGGTGAGGACCATCTTGGGCTTTTTGGTCATTTCATTGACCAGTGCATCCCAAGTCTCTTTTGCTGTCTTCTGCTTCTGTAGCATCAGAGCTAATGACTCTGACACTGAGACGATGATTTGGGTCTTGGCTTGTCCTTCTCTAGCAAGGTATCTCTCCAGCTTCTCCTCAGCCTTGTCCATCTGAGTTTCCTCAGCTTCTGTAAGAATATGGCCTGGGGGCATAACTGGAGGATCAGGAGGTCGAGTGACTCTCCCTTCTACATGCTTGAGTAGATTCTTGGACTCGAAATAGCTGATGAGAGTGGCTCGCCACAATGGCCAATTACTTCCATCAGTAGCAAGCTTCTCAACACCCAATAGCTTCTGTGAAGTGTCTCCGGGGCCCATAACCCTGTAGAGGACAGGAATTATAGGCAGTAGGATGGACTTGTTGTTCAAAAGAATAGACTAGAAAACAATTCACTCTCTCAGTGAATTTAGTGGTCACTATAAATATATTATACACTACCTAGAAAACAATTCACTACAGAGGATTTCTAGGTTAATAAATCGAAAGAATACTAGACTAATTTACTTGCCTCTCTCAGTGAATTTAGTGGTCACTGAGAGAGGGGGAAATATGTTCCACTGCGCATGTACTACTACCCGGCCCTTTAGCGCCCAAAAGCTCGCGCGTCGAAGTCATTTCAGACTCCGCTGGGTGCAGCCGCTTGTGAAAGCAGGAATAACAAGATGAAATGGAGAGATAAGGAGTGAGTGGAAAATTTCGAAAATAACCAGAGAAATGGATGCATAATACAAGAACAATGTGAGAAGAAATTGGGAGGCCACACAACAAATTGGATATATTATGCTTGATTTTGGTGCAGGAGCATAAATGCACCCAACATAAGTGTGGACTTGGGTGCGGTCTCGACTTGTGGGGAAGGGCTCGTTGGCTCGGGTGCTCAGTTGTGTGATGTGTGCGCGTTATGGTGCTCGTGACGGACTAGAATATAGGAGGGGATCGGATAGTCGTTAAGTCATTGTAATGGACATCGTAAGTCATAAGATATATTTGTGAGCTCATGATATAGATCGAGTGAGATTTAAGTCCGTAGCTGTTATGTGCTCACGACAGTGAGCACCCTCGTCTCGTGCTTCGCACATACTGCATCCCAGACCTCCTTCGCCATGGATAGGTTCTGGACCTCGATGAGGACACTGTCAGGGACAGTGGTGAATATTTGGGCCATGATCGTGGCCTCGCGCTGGTTGTAGTCATCCCAGCACTTCTCTACACTTTCCAATTCCTCCTCCTCCTCGCCCGTTAGGGTGTGACCGTCGGGATAAGTGGGGATCGGGGGGGTGGGGGTCCGGGCAGCCCCCTCCAGGTATCGTTTCATGCCTCGAGTCGACGCTAGCATAGCTAACGTTTGACTCTTCCAGGTGACCCAGTTCGTGCCGTCTCGGGCAAGCTTGGGTACAATGAACGAATTCATGGTGGAGGACGATGCGGCGGGCTCTGCGAGGCCAATAACCTGTTAGGGTTATTGCGCAGTTGTTTTGGAACCCTTCAAGACTTTGGTGTTATTGCTAACACTTCAATCTATCAGAATGTGTTGTTTACGAGACTCAAAGAATATTAAACAATGCTGCAGCACAACTCCGGAAATAATTTAATATTTGTACCTTGGTTGCAATCCGCGTAAAAACTAGTCCAAGTTAATATGGATGGAAGGCAATGTGTTTCTTAGCAGCACTGAACAATAAACTAAAAGACTGTAGGTTCAAGGACACTATCGGGGTCCAAGTGTATTCCAAAATATAAAGGAATGTACTTAGCAGGCGAGTTTATAAATGGATTGCCCTGATAATCTACCAGCGCACAGCAATAAAACGAGAGGCAAAGAATAGAATCTAAAGCGGTGTTTACAAGTAACAGAAATTGACTTGTGAAAGATATTAACCAGGAAAATCAACTGATCAACTCTCTCGGGTATTGGAGTGCGAATGGCAAGACTATCAATTGACAGACTTACTCTGTAGAATTACACCCGGAGGATTAGTCTAGGTGGCTAAGCAGAAAAGTATCTACTTAACAAGGAATTAGACACTAAAGTAAGTGAATAACCCTAGCGGGGATTAGCAGCTTAGTAAGATGCAAGTCACATGAGTCACCTGTAGGATAGAAGCAGTAGATTGCTAGATTGGATGATTCTTAGGGGGTCAGCATGGCTGTCAGGGGACACCCTGTTTTCCATTTCCAGTTCCGACACCATACCCAGTTTCAACTCCATTTCCGGCTCCGCTTCCAGTTCCGATTCCATCTCCGCCTCCGCTTTCAGAAATGATTCCCCTTCTGGGAGAACTTCCACCAGTTCTGTTCACCTTGCCAGTTCCACTCCAATTTCCAACTTCCACTCTCGGAACAGTGTCGGAAATCAAGCGACTCGCGTAATAGGTGGCATCAAGGGTCGATCAAGGGTCAGGGAGGTCAGGAGGATGCAGGGTTGATGGCGGGTGCCAAGTGTTGTCCCTGGCTGCGCAGCGTAGTACAATACGGGCTCGCTGACATTGGGGGTCCTTAGACTTTTCTCTTTGGATCTCCCCTTGTCAGGTGAGAATCCCCTCTCTTGTATACTCTGTTCATTTATACATACTTTGGATTTCCCCTTGTCAGTTGTGTGGTAGTGTAATCTCCACAACCAGCCAGGGTTGCCCTTACAATGGCCTCCTTTTATATTGTAAATTACACAGGATTATGTAAAATGGGGAGCTTCTATCTATTAGGAGTAATGTCATAAGTAAATATTTGCGCAGCTAAAACACACCCTTGTAACTATTGTGGCGTGTTTGTGCAAGGAAATTAAGAATAGATAGCCAATCACCTTCCCTGATTTGCACTGCCCGGCATAGCCTTACACAGCCCTGAATAGCCCTGCATAGCCCTGCGCAGCCCTATGACATCAAGGGTCCTATTTCAGGGGTTGTAGCACTAAGCTTGGAGGCTCATCATCCAATAAGATTGCTTGAATATGCACCCTAGTTTTGGCTCTGCATATCATTGGGCAGTCTTGCACACAGCCTTACACAGCCATGGTTGCTATAGTCATGTGTCTGCTGGGTTTGAACTATATTTAAATGTACAGGCTTGTGTAAGCTGCACCGGATATTCCCAATCTCACCAGCTGAGATTGAAAGAGCCAAAGTGTCGGAGTTGTGGGTGTTTGAGGACATGCGACTCTGAATTAGCGCGTTCGAGGCCGGGCGGAGTTTGAAATTGAGCGCCGATGACAAAGTTATGGACTCTCATGGGTTCATAGCCTTTGTCAAGCAAAATACAACAGTTTTTAGCCAAGGAGGTCAGAACAATTGGCGAGAAAATGCAAGAAAATTCAAGGAATATTCTAAAGACAGTTCCCCATCAAAGCTGCGTGTATTGGCTGATGTTAAGATGGGAAAAAGGCTTTTTACAGACTTTTAATGCTTTTTTCGAGATTTTTAGACTAGAAAGACAGTTCCTACACAGCAGTAGCTGTGTAGTGAGAGCTCAGTCAATAGATACTTCACTGAGCATGTATATATTACTATACATGTGTAGTGAGAGCTACACAGGAGTGAGTGTCGTACTCGATGATATACAGAGAATGTTGCGTACCTCAGTGAATAGATACTTCACTGAGGTACCACTAACTACGTGTCTACTAGATATACCAGCTCGGTCAACTATGACTGAGACAACTTATGCAGATATTAGTCTGGTCGCGGGTTACCAGCCGCGGCCCTGCGTCCTATGCTTATCCATCCTGACTCCCAACAGAGCCTTCATCCAGTCGGTTGCGTCACATTAAGATATATAGGGTGTACATAATATCTGCCTTACATGGCACAAGTTCCTGTCTCTCTTGGCCTCTGTCGGTGGCACATCTTATGCGGATGGACCCATTTTTTGCATTTCTGAGCAGGTCCAGACACTTCAAATAAGTTTGTCACAGGCGGAGAGCATCATATCCCCTTGCCCAGCATGCCACAACAACATCCATTCATTCTTCTGTTCTTTCACTTGCTCCCCAAACCAAGCCAATTTTCTCAATGTCACTGCTACCAAGTCTGTGGACTTTGACGTCACTGAACAGTTCAGCCAAGGTATTTATGACAGCTGCAAGGATACCAAGTTCAGTGCATCCAATGAATATGCCATGGACTTCATCGGTGGTGGCGCAAAGAACTACAGTGCCCTCCTCAAGTACATGGGCGATGAGAAGGATTTAGGTGGTCTGTTCCAAATCAATTACCCCTCGACATCCACTGCCAAAAAAATTCCCTTTGATCCATTGCCTCGCAACTGCTTCAATGCTGATCTTGGCAGCCGTTGCACTTGTGTCGACTGTCCATCCACCTGTCCAGTTATCCCTTACATCCCACCCCAGGCACAGAGCTTGCATGCCAAATAGGGTCCATATCTTGTCTTTCTGTTATCCTTATCCTGGCATATGGTCTAGCATCTGCAGCATTCATCGCCAGATATCTGATCGAAGGATTCATTTGACATCGTCGAGAAAAGACGTATGAACGTGTAGCCCTTTCTGGAGATGCACCACCTGGGAATGTGTCTTCCCCTGGGTTGCATTCTCACGCACTCATTGGTGCATCCTCACTTGCACAGTACCATGATGGTGAGGATTCTACTGGCGGTCTATCTGAGTCACGCCACTCATGCCGAAGGGCATTGTTACTCGATCCTGTTGAAATGTTACAACCCCACTCAACCCCATGTCCTGACTCCACGTCACCACTTGAACTTATGTCCTCACTTGACTGCGGTCCCAACTTTATGTCCCCATTGACTTCATGTCCCCATTGACTTCATGTCCCCATCGACTTTGTGTCCCCATTGACTTCATGTCACATCGACTTTGTGTCTCATCTACTTTGTGTCCCATTGATTTTGTATCCCCATTGACTTTGTGTCCCCATTGACTTTGTGTCCCATCTACTTTGTGTCCCATTGACTTTGTGTCCCCATTGACTTTGTGTCCCCCTTGACTTTGTGTCCCATTGACTTTGTGTCCCCATCAACTTTGTGTCCCCATTGACTTTGTGTCCCCACTTGACCCCATGTCCCGACTTCACATCACTACTTGACCTTATGTCCTCACTGTGGTCCCGACTCATCCCCGTTTTGACCAGTGCTTGGCTCTGGTCCTGACTTTGCGTCCCCATCAACCTTGTGTCCCCATTGGACCCCATGTCCCGACTTTATGTCGCCACTTGACCTTATGTCCTTACTCTACCTCATGTCCCAACTGTCAGGGGACACCCTGTTTTCCATTTCCAGTTCCGACACCACACCCAGTTCCGACTCCATTTCCGACTCCGGTTCCGGTTCCGATTCCATCTCCGACTCCGCTTTCGGGAACGATTCTGCTTCTGGGAGAACTTCCACCAGTTCCGTTCGCCTTGCCAGTTCCACTCCAATTTCCGACTTCCACCCCCAGAACAGTGTCGGAAATCAAGCGACTCGCATAATAGGTGGCATCAAGGGTCGATCAAGGGTCAGGGGGATGCAGGGTTGATGGCGGGTGCCAAGTGTTGTCCCTGGCTGCGCAGCGTAGTATAATACGGGCTCGCTGACATTGGGGGTCCTTAGACTTTTCTCTTTGGATTTCCCCTTGTCAGGTGAGAATCCCCTCTCTTGTATACTCCGTTCATTTATACATACTTTGGATTTCCCCTTGTCAGTTGTGTGGTAGTGTGATCTCCACGACTAGCCAGGGTTTCCCTTACAGCAGAAAAGTCTCTCCCCTAGAGGACCGGCGGTCGTACTGCGCGTTGCATTCGCCATAGGTGCGTTCGGAATCGGAGACAGCGACTCGGAGATCACAACCTCTTCCGCACACACAGCGTACGACAGCCCCTCTTCTTACGTCGAGCTCCCAACCCCGGAAATCCCGTCCCATATTTCTCCTTCCAACATGGATCCGGACGATCGTCTTCGGAATATGGAGGAGGAATTGACGCGGAACCGGATGAAGACCGACGCGATTGAAACAGCCTTACAAGCGATTTTGGCTAAGTTAGATATTCCACAAGGTGGTGGAAATGAAATTCTGGATGATCCGTATTTCGGAAAAGCAGAACTAGCGGAAAAGAGAAAGTCCGCGAAGTTAGCAAAGGTCAAACCCGCAACTCCGGCGGACTTTGACAGAGATCGGGAGAAGGGACGCACATTCTTCAACACATGCAGCATCTACTTCGCAATTGTCGGAGACCTCTTTCCGAACAACCAGGCTCGGATTCACTGGACATTGTCCTTTTTCAAATCGGACCGCGCAGCCCGTTTTGCAAACAAGGTGATCCGACATGAAGCAAAGGGCAAGGGGAACTACTTCTGGGACTGGGACGCCTTCGAGAAAACATTTTCCGACCAGTTCTGCCCGAAAAATGAGCAGCTCACAGCCCTTACGAAGCTCAAGGGGACCAGCTGGTACCAGGCCAAGGATCCAGTCGATGACTACATCGACCGCTTCCAGGAGCTCATCGACCTTGCGGAGTATGACGACGACAAGACGATCGTCATCAAATTCCAACGAGGACTTGATCCGACACTCCAGAACCAAGTTGCGCTGCTTGGGGATGGAGCTACGGATTTTGATGACCTGGAAGGGTGGTACCAAGCTGCGCAGAAGGTTTCTCGGAACAGGGAGGCAAATGAGGCCTTTGTGGAGACGAGCCGGAACATGACATGCAGTTCCGCTCGTCCTACTCCACCTGTGCCAAAACCCGGAAGCGCATTCATTCCCACACGGAAAATATTTCCAATGCTTGCTCCGCCTGCTCCTATTAGGAACCATAGCCCTCCTCCCTCGAAGAGTGGCCCTGCCCCGATGGATGTTGACCACATGCGCGGAAAAGGCCACGGAACTATCACCTGCTTCCGCTGTCGACAACCAGGCCACTATGCTCGCGAGTGCCCCCAAGCCTTTGATATCCGGCTTATGACCACAGAGGAGAAACTCGAGATCCTTCCAGAGTTCCTCGCACTTGCAGACATAAGCGGAGTGCCCACTGCGGAAGAGATTTCCGAAAATGCGGAACATGGTCTACCGGAAGCGGAAGATGCGTCGGATTTTGTGACACGCAGCGGGTGAGATGTGTGCCCCTGCTGCCTGTACATAACCTGTTTGCCTGTCTTGAAGTAGAGAATGAAAAGCCCCCACTCCCCTCACTTCGTACAGACCCACCGGATAAAGTCACACAAAAACCAAATCTGACACCCCATCCATCCTGCATCCGCCCTTGGGAGAGACGCCTTCCGAAGCACTATGTTGTTGCTGCCACCCCTGGCCCGAAGTCACTAGTCATTAAGGTGGAGATCCAGACGACAGATACGGCGGAAGTCAAATCCGGACCCGCCTTTGTCGATTGCGGGGCCATTGGTCAGTTTATGGACCGGGACTATGTGGAACGGAACCGACTGACCACGCGGAAGTTGCAACGTGCAATCCCGGTGTTCAATGTGGATAGAAGCCCCAATGAGGCAGGGTCCATCACGGAGATAGTAGACACAATTCTCCGCTACGATGGACACTCAGAACGCACTTCCTTTGCATTCACCAGCCTGGGGAAGCAGGACATCATCCTCGGGTTTACCTGGCTTCAGGAGCACAACCCAGAGATCAATTGGCAGACTCGGAAGGTACTGATGAGTCGATGTCCATCCAAGTGTCACATGTGCAGGTCGGAAGTGCGGAAGGAGCGCCAGGAGCAGCGGAAGACCGAACGGCTCATACAGACATGTCGTTCTGGCCCCCATCCACTGCTTGCAGAAGAAGACTCGGAAGCGGAATTTGAACCGGATCCCACTTCCGATTCCGATTCCGATTCCGACGTCATCCGACTCGGCCCGGAAGACATTCTGGCGGAAGGGGAGCGCTTGCTGTACGTAAACCTTCCGCCGGAAGCGGAACACATCCGCGCCACCGGAAATATTTCGCAACGCCTTGCTGAAGCCTCCAAGAGGCATGATAGAGTAGAGGCGGAAATTCCGGAGTACCTGCGAGAGTCCGAGGACGTCTTTTCCAAGGAGTCATTTGATACCCTGCCTCCACGGAAGCTGTGGGACCACGCCATCGAGTTGGAGCCTGGGTCGAAGCCCACCAACTGCAAGGTCTACCCGCTGTCACCCAAGGAGCAGGTAGAGCTCGATGCATTCCTTGCGGAAAACCTCCGTACAGGGAGGATCCGCCCCTCCAAGTCACCCATGGCATCTCCGGTGTTCTTCATCAAGAAGAAGGACGGCTCGCTCAGACTTGTGCAGGATTACCGGGCCTTGAATGCGATCACGATCAAGAACCGGTACCCCATTCCACTCATTTCCGAACTGATCACACAACTCCGTGGGGTGAGGTACTTCACTAAGCTGGATGTCCGCTGGGGCTTCAACAATGTCCGGATCCGGGAGGGAGACGAGTGGAAGGCCGCATTCCGCACCAATCGAGGACTCTTTGAGCCACAGGTCATGTTCTTTGGCCTCACCAACAGTCCCGCCACGTTCCAGACGATGATGAATGACATTTTCCGTGACATGATAGCAGAAGGGGTTGTCTGCGTCTACCTCGATGACATCCTCATTTTCACGAAAACAATGTCTGAACATCGGGAAGTCATGCGGAGAGTGCTGGAACGGCTCCAGGAGTACAACCTGTGTCTCAAGCCGGAAAAGTGCGAATTTGAGCGGACGCGGATAGAGTATCTTGGGGTGATTGTGTCGGAAGGAAAGGTGGAAATGGACCCAGTCAAAGTTTCCGGTGTATCGGATTGGCCCGTGCCGCGAAACAAGAAGGAGGTCCAGTCCTCCATTGGGTTTGTCAATTTCTACCGGCGGTTCATCAAGGACTTCTCCTGCCACGCCCGTGCCCTCTTCGACCTCACCAAGAAGGAGGTTGGATGGCGGTGGGGAGAGCCGGAACAGACTTCCTTTGACAAACTCAAGGAGCTGATCACTTCCGCCCCGGTCCTGATCTTTCCCGACGACTCTCGCCCTTATTGAGTCAAGGCGGATTCTTCCGACGCAGCTACCGGAGCGGTCTTGTCACAGCAGTCATCGGAAGATGGTGGGGGGTGGCATCCGATTGCCTTCTTCTCTAAGAGCCTTAGTCCGGTCGAGCGGAACTATGAGATCCATGACAAGGAGATGCTGGCAATCATCCGAGCGCTGGAGGAGTGGCGACACTTCCTCGAGGGTGCTCTATGCCCTTTTGAGATCTGGACAGACCACAAGAACCTCGAGTATTTCCACACGTCTAAGAAGCTGAACCGACGACAAGCACGGTGGTCCCTACACCTGTCCCGGTTTGACTTCATGCTCCACCACCGCCCCGGCCACACCATGGGCAAGCCCGATGCCCTATCCCGCCGCGCGGATCACGGAAGCGGAAGTGGAGACAACACGGATATGACACTGCTCCGCCCAAGTCTCTTTGCAATCCGTGCCCTAGAAGGAGTAACTGCAGTTGGGGCGCAAGCGGAAATGCTCCGGGATATCCGGAGGCAGTACCGGAATGGAGAGAAGGAGGATGTATGGGAACCGCTGTTCAACCAGCACACTACATGGTCTCGGTTCTAGCTGTTCAACCAGCTCTCAAATGTCTCTTTATTGTAAATTTGTAGTCTGCATCAAAGGCCTTTAAAAACAACCAATTATCGCCCATAAAAATGTCTACTGTCCTCATAAGGCCTATTCAAACATCCCTCTAATTATCTATGAATTTTACCTATTTTTCCGAGGCTGTCTCCACTCAGACTCACTTATTTCTGTGCAGCAGAGTTGTGGATACACATGTCCCCACAACTCTGTTTCGGACTTCCGATTTCAAACTCCGACCGGACGCTCGCGTCACTCGCGGCTTGTGCACCCGCGGTCACCCACAAATCCGGTCAGGTGGCTCCTTCAGACTCAGCCTCTGAGTTTGAAAAGCCTAGTCATTTGCTTGTACAGCCTCAATGACTCAACTGACTCATGCACACCTTGGTGAGTCACATGCTCATGACTCACCCAAGCTGTCATGAATCACCTGGGCCCTATTAATGACTCATTCCTGACAAATCAAGCCCTGATTGGTGGAAAACCTAGTGGAGTCACCAGTAGGAGTCATTTCTAGTCACTGTGAGTCATTATGAGTCAGACAGAACCTTCCTAGAGTCACATGCTCATGACTCACCCAAGCTGTCATGAATCACATGGGCCCAATTAATGACTCATTCCTGACAAATCAAGCCCTGATTGGTGGAAAACCTAGTGGAGTCACCAGTAGGAGTCATTTCTAGTCACTGTGAGTCATTATGAGTCAGACAGAACCTTCCTACACATTCCGAAAGCTTCTTCGTGACTCATTCCCCCATTCCATTAATAGATAGAAGGTCCTACCGCTTAGTTAAGCGCCTGTACAATACGATATAAAAGGAGGCCCTTTTTGCCTGCCTTTCATCAGCCAATCTACCCATCTTCTATCCTACATGTGACCTCGTGTGACTTGCATCTTACTAAGCTGCTAATCCCAGCTAGGGTTATTCACTTACTTTAGTGTCTAATTCCTTGTTAAGTAGTTACTTTACTGCTTAGCCACTTGGACTAATCCTCCGGGTGTAATTCTACAGAGTGAGTCTGTCAATTGAAAGTCTTGCCATTCGCACTCCAATACCCGAGACGATCTAGTCAGTCGATTTTCCTGATTAGAGACTTTCACAAGTCGCTTTGTTCACAAAACTCGTCCCTCGTTTTATTGCTGTGCGCTGGTAGATTATCAGGGCAGTCCATTTATAAACTCGCCTGCTAAGTACATTCCTTTATATTTTGGAATACGCTTGGACCCCGATAGTGTCCTTGAACCTACAGTCTTTTAGTTTATTGTTCAGTGCTGCTAAGAAATGCATTGCCTTCCATCCGTATTAACTTGGACTAGTTCTTACGTGGATTGCAACCAAGGTACAAATATTAAATTATTTCCGGAATTGTGCTGCAGCATTGTTTAATATTCTTTGAGTCTCGTAAACGACACGTTCTGATAGATTGAAGTGTTAGCAATAACACCAAAGTCTTGAAGGGTTCCAAAACAGAGGAGTCGGTGGTGAAGGCAGTGGAGGAACTCCGGAAAGGGCACTCACGGTCTGTACGGGCAGCGGAATGGTCGGAACGTGATGGACTGCTCCACTTCAGAGGCAAGGTCTATGTTCCGGGTGGGGCAGACCTCCGCCGTCGCATCGTGTCCCAGCACCATGACACACGGGTCGCTGGGCATGCTGGCAGGTGGAAGACGCTGGAGTTAGTGGCTCGGAATTACTGGTGGCCTCAGATGTCCCACTACATTGGACAGTACGTGAAGACGTGTGACCTTTGTCTCTGAACCAAAGCGCAACGACATCCGCCCGTCGGAGAACTTGTTCCTCTCCCAATTCCCGAATCCCGCTGGGACACCATCAGTGTCGACTTCATCGTTGAACTCCCAGAGTCTCATGGCTACGACGCGATCATGAACGTCGTGTATTCGGTAAGCAAGGTGTCCCACTTCATTCCGACGCACACGACGATCACAGCCCTCGGAGCGGCCCGCCTGTTCCTTGCACATGTCTGGAAGTTGAATGGGCTCCCGAAGCAAGTTGTTTCCGACCGAGGTCCGCAGTTTGTCGCGGAACTGACTCGGGAGCTCTACCGCCTGCTTGGCATAAAGCTGGCTACCACCACAGCGTACCATCCGCAGGGTGATGGACAGATGGAACGGGTCAATCAGGAGTTGGAGCAATATCTCCGCCTCTTTGTCAATGAGAGGCAGGATGACTGGGATGAGTTACTTCCGCTGGCGGAATTCCAATACAACAACCATGTCCATTCCGCCACGCAACAGACTCCCTTCATGCTTGACTCCGGACGACACCCGCGGATGGGCTTCGAACCACGCCAGGCTGACTCGCGACTCGAGACGGTCAATGAGTTCCGAGACCGCATGGACTCCACCCTTTCGGAAGCCAAGTCGGCCCTTGCGAAGGCCAAGGATGACATGGCAAGGTACTACAACCGACGCCGGGTTCCTGCCCCAGAGTACCAAGTTGGAGACAAGGTGTACCTAGATGCAAGTGACATCCACACCACACGCCCTTCGCAGAAGCTTGCCCACCACTACCTTGGGCCCTTCACAGTGACGCGGAGGGTTGGATGGAATGCATACCGCCTCCGACTTCTGATGACCATGTCCCGCCTCCACCCCGTCTTCAACGTGGTGAAGTTACTCCCTATGCTTGAGGACCCAATTCCAGGTCAGAAGGCTCATCCGCCACCTCCGCCGGAAATTGTAGATGGGGAAGAGCACTACGTGGTGGAACGGATCCTGGACAGCCGGTTTGTGCGAGGACGACTCCAATTCCTCGTGAAATGGGAAGGGTATGGGTACGAGGAGAATTCGTGGGTCCCAGAGCAAGATGTTTCCGCTCCAGACAAACTCTGTGAGTTCTATAGGACGCATCCCGGTGCCCCTCGCCGAATCCGCTCGCTGGCATTTCAATCCCTCGTGTCCCGTGCTTCGAGGACGCAGCACGCTAGAGGGGGGGTGATGTCAGGGGACACCCTGTTTTCCATTTCCAGTTCCGACACCACACCCAGTTCCGACTCCATTTCCGACTCCGGTTCCGGTTCCGATTCCATCTCCGACTCCGCTTTCGGGAACGATTCCGCTTCTGGGAGAACTTCCACCAGTTCCGTTCGCCTTGCCAGTTCCACTCCAATTTCCGACTTCCACCCCCGGAACAGTGTCGGAAATCAAGCGACTCGCATAATAGGTGGCATCAAGGGTCGATAAAGGGTCAGGGGGATGCAGGGTTGATGGCGGGTGCCAAGTGTTGTCCCTGGCTGCGCAGCGTAGTATAATACGGGCTCGCTGACATTGGGGGTCCTTAGACTTTTCTCTTTGGATTTCCCCTTGTCAGGTGAGAATCCCCTCTCTTGTATACTCCGTTCATTTATACATACTTTGGATTTCCCCTTGTCAGTTGTGTGGTAGTGTGATCTCCACGACTAGCCAGGGTTGCCCTTACACCAACGTCTTCAACCCCTCCTCCTTGGGGCAGGTTCCGGTCAGCTTCCCGAGCCACTGGCTCTCCACTTTCGCTCATGTTGGCTCAAGCCTGTCCCCAAAGGCGTGCAAGAGAGCAGCTTCAACAAGCAATGTATTCTTGTGCTTTCACCCAACACCAGGAGCAGCATAGATATGATGGACAATCTTCGATTGTCCAGGGTCTATGAGGCGACGCAGTGTGATCCACAAGTATCCATACTGCCATTGTCTTTCCTTCCGACCGCCACAGTCCAACACTTGGTGTGGCCTTCTTTCATCCTTTAGCGACGGTAGTCGCAGTCTTTTCTTTTTTCTCACCCAGCCACCACTTCCCTATTTTGTTGTTAGTTAAATTTATTGTGTTGTTAGTTAGTTTGTCTCTCGTTACTGCCGGCTCGAGCCTGTCCCCAAAGGTGTGTAGTGTTCTGCGGGCTCGGGCTGGGCTCAAAGGCCCAGGCTTGGGCTCGGCCTGGAGAGGCTCAGGCTCATCTAATTCCAAGCCCAGCCCTGGAAGAAGGGCCGGGCCAGGCTCAGGCTCAAGCCTGGGCCTGCGGGTGTGGGAGATCATCGTTGCCATCGGGCGTGAACACGACGCTGTACACGCTGTCCTTGTGCCCCCTGAGGCAGTGGGATGATCTGCCCCAACTGCACGTCCCACAGGCGCATGATGGTGTCAAGCAAGCCTGCCGTGGCGAGCCGCCCATCCGGGGAGATCGCGACGGAGGTCGTGCCTGCCTCGTCCTGCACCTGCGGGGTGGCGGCGGAGGACCAGCACACACACATCTCCTGTCTGTGCCCTTTGAACATTGTGTGGATGCGCTTCTTCGCGATGTCCCAGATCTGCATGAGACGCAGGTAAAACGCAGAACAAAAAGGCAAAGGAGGTCAGCATCAAAAGCAAAGCACAACTGAACGCACCCTGGCTCCAAGCCTCTGGTAGGCCGACATAATTATATTAAACGTCCAACGCACGTGACCTCCTCTGCATCTGGCGTGTTCCTGGGGCCTGAAAAGGTAAAACCCCAGGCCTGTGTCAAGATTGGTTTTTAGGCGTTAATATCGTGTATTAGTGAACACAGCGAATGCCCGAATAACTTGTGTGAATAAGTATGCCATTCAGTGAATAGGTGAACCAACAAATGTTCACAAGATAAGAGGGCTGCCCAAATGGAGCTCGCCCTATCTACAGTCGTAGCGAAATAGCCCGTGGCACTTGACGATGTAACATGCAAGGTGTCACAGAAGGGTTGCCTAAGTGATGACAAGCCCTTCGCCGGCAAAGGCGCTCCTTCGGGGCCCTTCGCCGACAGCACAGAAAATCGTTTGAAGGCTAAGGTAACGAAGATGAAGTATGAGAACTCACCAGTGATGCCTAAGTCCTCTTATGGTCGAAGATAGAAATCTACAGGAGAAGGCTCAAGACGATGATCACAGCGAGGTCAAGTTTGCACAAGATAGACCTATGATAATTGAACTGGGGAATATACATGCAAATGTAAACTACTTATATCGAATGTCAATCATGTTTTGATGGTGTGCCTGTTGGCGAATGATCCGAGCAGCAAATGGTTGTTCGGCGAAATGCGGCGAAGGGTGAAATAGAATGATCATTGAAGAGCCATGGCCCAAAGGGAGGGCGAAGCCATGTGACATAGAGGAGGACTGGGAAAATGGATAATAGGGATAACTGGGTATAGGAAATAAATGAGTTGCGCCATCCGATCAGAGGAGCATCCGACGGGGTGTGAGCCAGAGAGGTGAGGGGACCTGTGGTGGACAATCAAGTTGGGGAGGAGGCGTTGATCGAGTCCAGGTAGCGCTGCTACGTGCGAATGATGCGAAAGTGAATAAACATTCAGCGCATTCAGCGAGGAGCGAACAGGGAGAACATAAAAGGGGGGTGTCGAAGTTACTGGGTATACAAATTAGACGGGTCATGACAGCCTGCAGGACTCCCAAGCAGCATACTGCGCGGCTGCCAAAAACGCGGAATTGGCAAAGCGGCCTGCAGACTTCAAGCTTCAAGCCCAGTGATACCTCGGGATTTGTAGGTGAATATTGGAACAATCTGATTCACCGTTGCAGTCTGCTGTATCCTGCAAAACGAGAGTCTGGCCAATTGTAAATCAGAATACTACAGAACATTTCTGAATATATCGGTTGTATTTATGGACACAGCGAAAATGAGAAAAGCTACAATAGACAGGGCCCGATCGGTACCACTCGATAACCATTGGTCATTTTTGGTAGATTTCAACATACAACAGTATGCTACAACATCTCTCAGAGCAATCCCCACTTGACCAGATAAATACCCCATCCACCCGATGGTTCCCTGACATCAACCAATAGTCCCCACCCTCACTCATCTATACACTCACCCTCCTTACGCCGCTCCCCACAGGTGGGGCGGGATTGGGGCGGGGCTGCAGCATGAACGGGGCGGGGATGGGTATGATCTCTCCATGCCGGCCTGTCGGTGGTGGGGCTATGCCGATGGGAGAGGGGAGGTGCTGGATGATATGGAGGAAGGAAAGGCACCCACAAAGCACACCGCAGTCGCCCGCAGCGACACATTCAGGGGCGGCGGGTGGCGGACAAGTGTTGTGAAAGTCACAGTGGTTTGCGGGATGCGGGGTGAAGCGGAGAGGCGGGAGCAGGATGGGGGGCTCTGAATGGAGCGGCATCGGTGGCGACAGGCCTGCATGCGGATGTAGATTGGCGTGAGCATACGCATCCGGCGGCCACGCGTGGTACTGGTAGTGCAGGTGCGGGGACAAGGAGTTGCACTGGAGAAAGAAAGATAAACATTAGAAGGACATATATGCATGACACATGACTTGGCAAAGAGCAATGGACTTACTGAGGCTCCGGTAACGCTGCTCACCCCAGGAAACGACATCAGTATGTGGTGCTAGATCTTTGCTGGTGTAAGAGAGCACAGCTCTCTAGTTGGAGATCGAAGATATTTTCATTTACTTGTTATTGGACACCTATCATTTCATTGTCTATACTACTCCCACCACCCCTTTTCTATGTCCACTCCCTTTCTGTTCCATATCTTGTCCACTCGCGTCAGATTTCACACACACATTCCACTCCCTATCCTTTGTCTCCATCGACTCATTGTCTTACGGCCTGGGGCCACGTCACTCCTTCTTTGTGCCATTGTCCACACCTTAGTCAGAATGTGCCTCTCTCTCTCTGTATATATATATCCCCACTCACCGATGGAAAAGGACAATATACCGCTCTCCCTCATCTTGTGTCTTCGCCCATTTTCTATTCAGTCAACACAGAAGACATTGAGTATAGTCGGCCGGACAGAATATCGTCGAAGCGTAGTCAGTTAAAACCAGGCATCGTCGAGTGTAGTCGGTCGGACGGTCGGATGTTGTCGATTATACTTGGTGTTACGACCGTTCATTTCCGACTTCCGACCTTCAGTTCCGCAACACTTTCTGCCCCTCCGATATTTCCGACATTCCGCCCCTTGTTCTATTCCCTTGTTCTTTCGACTCTATTACTCGGACCCACCGGACCCGCTTCATCATTCATCAAGACCATATGTCCGGCCCTCCTTGTGTTTCATTGTCAGATATGTTTTCCTGACCCCTTGTTCTTTGCCATTGTTTTTTACCTTACACTGAACCCCCCTTGTAGTCCCATTGTTCCCAATTAGTTAGTTCCCACACATTGTCTACTTGACTTCCGCTTCCCCCGGAATTTGCTTAGTACCATCCCATTACCTGTTGTCTCAGCTCCTTGTATAAAAGCCTGTCATGTATGTCTGTTATTCTGCAATCAGATAATCACCTTCGATACTTGATTTCCTTCGCTCCATCTCCTGTTCCTAGCACAGCGAGTCTAGCAAGACCTCCGTCCCCCCACCTTCTGCCTTTCACGTCAGTTCCGCCTCAAGTTCCAACCAACCTTCAGTTCAGTACTTTCCGACTTCCGACTCATTTCCGAAATACCTAGGACGATAGTTCATTGGGGGCGCAACGTACAAGTTGAAGCCGCTGTCCTTTCCAGTTCCGACCTAGTGAAAATCTCGATACGTAACACTTGGAAAGGTCTCTGACGCGAGACTCATCTTTCACCTCTAGGGAAACATCCCTCTCTACACTGGTTGCGAGTGATATTTTGTATTATCTGAAACTGTACACACCCTCGCTCAGCGGAGTAACACCAGGTACGAGAGACGAATGTAGCCACTGCGAGGCAAAGTGAGAGAATTGGACAGTTTCAAGCATGCTGTTTGGCGTGAAAGAGTCACTGAAAGTTTCACAGAACGAGTCAATGATGTGGGTCTGTCTCCTGTGGAGATGACAGTATGACATCGTGGTAGGAGGAAAGGCAAGTCGTGGCTTGCAACACTCGTTATGTCACAACATGTGATCTAACATGCACAGTAGACAGCAGCTTGTGGAGACGGACTCGCTTTGCAGTAGTGAGTGAAAAGGAGATGACTTGAATTACCATCTTGTAGACTCCGTGCATGCTGGTCAAGATACCCACGCTTACTTTTCAAGTTGACGATTGCTTTCCGATGCACGGGGAGCTAGGGCTGAAAATTTCTGAGCCGCTCAATGTTAAATTTGTCAAATTCAGAGCAGCTGCACAAAAGAAAATTTACATGTCAGCATAGAGGACGGAGTCAGATTTAGTTATGGCATCATCGGTTCGTCCCAAAATACCCCACTCCCTCCCTAAAATACTTTAGTTACCCGAGATACCAAAGGATCCCTGGTTGATTCTCACTGGGCTTCAAGATTCAAGCTTAAGCTTCGAGATTTGAATTCCTGTGATGTTACTTACAGTGCCCAGAGCCATTGATCACAGTGCAGGGGGGAGCTCCTCGATTTCATCTTCGGAGCTGTCGATGACCGGGCTAGATTTGGTGAGCTATGGCAGCCAAATGACTCCCTGCACTTGCCCCACATCACTTTTCACTGCGGATGACCATGTGAGGCATTGGGATTTGGAGTGTGGGGATAGGTGGAAGGATGAAAAAACAGTTGAGAAAATTTTCAACTCATTCAAAACTTTTTTGTAACTACAGTTGACTCTTTTGGACTTTGGAAATGACGATCCACATTGGCGCCCAAAGCCCGGGCTTAAGGGCCGGGCTCAGGGCTTCTGAAAACGAAGCCGAGCCCTCTCCTTGGGCTTTTGGAGGCTCGGGCTCGGCTCGGCTCAGGCTTTTAAGGGCCGGGCTCGGGCCAAGCCCGGGCTTGAGCCCGAGCCCGCAGAACACTAGCCCCAAGGGGCACCGTGACGAGTGATTGAGCCATTGGTCGTGCGGCTACAGTATTTTCTCTGTAGTTAAATATTCCGTCGTGTATGGATATAGTAATTGTACTCACATTGACCCATCGTCTGGAAGCTGTTAAATGCAGCTGCTATCGTTTTTGGGCGCATACACCAGGTGTACGCACGGATAACTCTGTTCGATTCGGCTTCTATAACAGCTTGAATTATATTCCTCATCACCATGAAACATATCTACTTTGATTCCCAAGAATGGGCACCAGCCACGCGCAGCAGCGTACCGTGCGCTGACAGCAACGGGCACCAGCGCACCTCTCAATAGAGCCGAAGCACCTCGCCGCCGTGTACTTTTTCATCCCATAGGAAGTCAGGTGTAATCGTGAGATCAATACGGAGAAGTGAGCGCGTGATCGGCTGAACCTGAGCTTGGATGCTGTAACGCTCGTGAACACCCAATGAAATAAGATCATGCGAATAACATACGCCAGCTTAGGGGAAGTTGTGTACCAGACGATGAACAAGCTTGCCTGCGTTTTGTATACCGATTAGTTCGCCAAGTTTTAGGGGGCCTATGGGAATGTAAGTGTCATATTTGGAGAAACAGTGCAAGCGACTCGCCAAATCGAAGTATCGATACCAAGGGTATTAACATATGGTCAGTAAATGCGGGAATATGGCATAAGAGTACGTACAAATTGTTTGCCTTCTGCCTTACGGCTTACATCTACTGGCACAACACGGAACTGTCGAAGAGGCGTGTTACATGCTCATCTACAGAAAGCCTGAGTTCCTGCTGTTAACACTATACAGCAAGACATTAGCTCACAGTTGTCTATCCGCCATTATACATAGATCGAGTGCTGCACGGATCGGGATCAACCACCCACGCTTCAGGCAAATTTCAAAGATAGTGCGCAAAATACTAATGGGAGAGATAAGATGAAATAGATAGGTGCAATTATTGCCCACGCACCGACCAGCAGATTGCTGAACAAATATCATGTCCGCCACTAGGGCGAAACCTTAATCCCATATAAATGATCGACTTCCATGTCATAGTTCAGTCTTTATACATACCGTCGAGTTTAAGCTGAGAGATATACGCTTGAAGTAGTACATTGATCTTCGCAGCTGGCTCTTCCACTGACTCTTCAACAGGGATGGGGACTTTCTCTAGCAACTTGCCAAGCTCGACCTTTTCCTATCGAATCCGTGTCAAATTAGGCCTCTGAAGAGAAAAAGTATGTTCATGGAACATACATCTTGTCGCACAGGTATGAGCTTGAACTCGTTCGACAGTGCAAATACCCTGATTAATTCGAGGGTCGACATGGTGGGCTGCAGATGCTGATTGTACGTAGACATCGAATTGACGTAATAACGTGAAGCAATTCAACCAAGTTCCGTAGACTGGAATTTGCCCGAATGACGTTCGTACTTGAGAAGATTGCATTTCTCGGAGAGAACTACGGTGCGTGAGCACCGTCACCTCTAGATTGCACATCGGAGATTTTAGAATACAGAATTTATATACCTACAATCCACGTCTTGACCCTGTGCCCATGGGCGCTATAGTTACCGTTGTTATTGCTTCCGCCCATTATGACCACTAATCAGTATAATCGGAACCCTACAGGGAGAAACCAATACACGGAGTGTCGTGCGTGCACCATCCCCATACAACTATAATTGTACTAGTCTAAGTGAAAATCTACTGAAGCCGAGCCAAACGACGAGGTAATAAGCAATCACCTAATCGAATATCACCGTCGCGGCATCACAAGTGGAAAACAAATCAGCGAGTTACTTTGGGTCGAGCACCAGGTGAAAATAAGGTAAATAAACACTTTCTTCCTTTGAATAGCAACTCAGGACAATCAGTGGAATGACTGTAGATCGTTGGTGTGCAGTATTAGGACTCACTGCTTCCGGTGCAACAACTCGTGCTCTCCCAGAGACTGTAAAGCGGCAACTTGTTTTAGATCAAATGGCAAAAGATCCTACGCGGCGACGTGGGCCCAAACTTATCGTGAGGCCATTGCTAGGGAGACTGGGAACCATTTAACTCAGTAAGTCAAATAGGTAGCTGTTTCGGTCTTGACTTACGTTGACCGTTCAAGGGAGTATGTTAGGGATGAGATGCGGATCCAAGATCCACTAGTGTTTGAGCTTCGTGAACCTACCGCTAAGAAAATATCCCGGCAAGCGTTAGTTGTCCTTGGACCACATCATGAGTGGAGCGGGGACGGTCATGACAAACTATCAAAAATCGGGTTTCCGGTTTGGGCCCTTCGAGACGTGTGGTCAGGTAAATGGTTGGGAATCTGGGTGGTTCCCAATAATCGGTTGAAGCATGCCATCGCATATCTATATTTATCGTTGGTTGAAAGCCTCGGTGGTTCGTGACTTGTGAGACAGCGTAAACTTTGATATATTGCTTATTGGATATTAGGTATGCCAATTCAAACCACCACAGACTGTGGCAGCGAAACTATCACAGTTTTCGGCCTTGCACATGCAATGTGGTACATATTTATGACACGTTTTGTTGTGACCAACATATAAGTCTACTGATTGTTTAGGGAACATTTTTCACCGCAACTCTCTACTGATGAACTACCGGCACACAAGTTCCTTAAGTCTGTTCATAATACGACAATTGAACGGGGCTGGCTTCAACTTCGGTTACAGTGGGGTGACAACGTAAAAATATTTTGGGAGGCTGGTGATGGTATATACAATCCCTCAAATCCAAACCACTAGTTTGTCATCAATTATTCTATCTCTTAATTGGTGTACTAATATGTTTCAAGTGAACTCGTCCAATGGCTGTGGCCTACAATGATTCAAAAGGAATTAGATGAGCTTCGAGATCGGTTCAACAATCATGTTGTGCGAAAGGTCAATGGGAAAGTTTTACCATCAGGTGTTTCCCCTAACATTGCATATGCATTATCTGACCAATATGGCGGTGAGAATCATCTTCAGCCCGTTGACAAACTAGTGGCACAAGGGTTGATGGAAGCTATCGGTGGTAAGGAACTTATTCAGTTTGTGAGCGAAGAGTATGCTTCACATGCAGCTGAGGGTTTTCATTCACTGGGTGTTGAGAGACTCACGATGCAAAATGTATGGGTTATCTTCAAGGATATGTTGCCGCTGATGCATCCCTAATTCAAAAAAGAATTATTTTTTGCCATTCAGAATGAAGACAGAATGAACATTTAAATCTTCAACAATGGGTGATTAAAGGAACCATAGTAAACTAGCGATGAAGAAACTATGTCATCGTAATTTTAAAGCTCCCACTGTCGGTGAAGATTCCGAGGCTTTATAGTCGGTAACACCTCCATTTGAGGGACAGCTATATCATTAAGTGGTGCCGGTACAACGACAACCTCTGTATTGAGGCCCAACTTGCGACAGATTTTGTTGCATTTATGTTCCTTGAGAAACTGCAGAATTCCTGACCGACCTTTGTCCCAGAAGCCCGATGAACCATCAAATCTAGTATAACAAATCAATAGTTTGCTGCAATGGAGAATAGCAACCTACGTGTGTGCTTGCGGGTCAAAAAGAACGACCTGGTTCTCTGAGTAAACAAAGCCTAACGATATGTTAAACATCATTCTGTGTTTATACCACGTGCACTTACCTTGAATGTCTACAAATACATACTCTCCCATGCTGTCAACAACCGTATGATGGGCAAATGCGTCGATCCAGATCCCAAGATAATCACTATTTGCGCCGGTGTCTCCATTACCTGAAAATTTACATTCGGTGGCCCCAGGTTCAAGTAACGGTACAGCCAGAAATACGTTCCATATTAGACTCTGGTTTGAGCGTTGCTCCGCAGGGAGATCAGGCAGTTTATCAACCAGCGTACCCAGGAATGCACCGTCAGCATTCCACTTCATCTCTTCAGATAGACATCAAGTACTGCTACAAGTAAAACAGATACACGTACCTGGAATATTTTTGGCACCATACTGCTGTGCACGTCGTATGAATGAGTCAAGGAAAAAATTTCCCCATGCTAATAGCTTGAGTTCACATTTGAGGTCATACTTATTCAGATATTCGGTATCGCCGATCAAATTTTTCGACTGAAGTACAGCAAAACTGTTGCTCGCAACACGCCCCTGTGTGACAGTTAAAATAGAATAGGACATTGGTAGAGTGCTCACCATAAATGCAAATTTCACATAGCCATATCCAAGGTATCCTTCTTCTCTCTTACCTGTATTGACATATTTTCGCCAGTTCTTGGGAATCAAAATTGTTTTAATATCTATGCTGTCTTCCTTTTCCGTGACCTCCCCTTCCACATTGACAAGATAGGTTTCACGATAAAATGGGTACGTGTCGTATTCAATCTTGGGTGCACTAGCATTCCCAAGACCTGTACCTGATTGGCGCCGATATGCACTCACGTAGCATTTTGCTGATGGGAGGGGTTCCTCTACTAGAATTAGTATAATACTATGTCTAAACTAAGAACATTTACCGTGTCATATAGATGAAAGCTTGCGTTTGGATGAACGAGCCACTGAGCGCATGTGGAACGGTGGTATAGGCCTTGAGTCACATTCAATATCTTCATCAGTCTTCAAAGTTTCAGCATCACTAGCCAAGAAAATATACATAAATATCACCTACAGTATCAGATTTTACTTCATAGAGACGCAGCTGCATTGTGATACTTTTACCCTTGATGTCCTTGTCCGATAGCAAGCTGTCCTTCTCCAGCTTTTCATGCAGGGCTTGAACGGTGCAAAAAAGGTTAGGCTCGTCAATATCTAAGTAACTGCTCTCATGAACAGTCTTTGCAACTGCAAAAACCACTTTGTCTCTAGAAATGTACACACGGCGATTCAGTATTAGATAACACATGAATCGGTAGACAAATTTACCTCAAAAAGAACGGTTTTGGTGTGGGTTTATCAGCAATCGCAGCCTTATCATACACCTTTTCAGCATGTTCGAGAAGCCGATCTATCATTTCAGTGGCAAGTGTCGTGGCAGTGAAACCTTCGACTACTGCTGGTATTTGAATCTTACCATGATTGTGAGCAACTTACACAAAAATCCAGCACAAAATAACCTACTTGACGAGGCTTACAACCTCCCTTCGACCTTACAGCCGGATAATTCCAATTCGTTAGCTTAATGCCGATGGAGTCCATCTTGCTAAGCTTCCTCAAGGCTTGAGTTTTCTTCAGGATCTCACTACCTTTCTTGAGGCTTGGGTCCTGTGATCGTCTATTTAGACGATGGTCAGATGCAGAGCCCTCGTGCTCGGCAGTTCGCTTGAGAATATGGTTCATCACATCATCGCAGCCTATGCAATATTGTGAAAAGAGGTTTAACAGTGATAGAGAAGGACTCACCACTGAAAAGTTGTGGCTCTATGGGGCAGTCAGTTGCAGATACAGCCAGTAATACACTGGACTTACCCTTTTCGGCATCTTCATTGATTTACCGCATAACTTGGATTTCAGGAACGGATAAACCACCCCGCACCCGAGGCACTGAGGAAGAACCTGTATGGATATGAGTAAAAGTAAAGATGATTCCAACATGATTACATACTTCAATTGCTTTGCGTTCGGTTTCAGACGTTGCGGCCAGCAGTTTGTCACACTTCGCACATTGAAGTAGAATCGAGTCGAGGCGAGGGAACCTATTGGAACAACCTTGACAGTGAGTCATTGCAGAACAACGAAAAGAACAACACACTTGTACCAGTTTTATACCACGTAGCATAACTGCGATCTGCCCAAGAGATGAGAGAAAATTCTAAGTGAGCCAATGCTCAGCACAATACATGCATTAGTGAGACTCACCGTCAATATATATACAGTTAAAACTTCATCGTTACCGCTAATAGTGTATTAAAACTTCGTTGTTGCCACTAACAGTGTATAACGGCTGAAACAACCAGTGCACTTCAGCTCAAACAAATTTATGTGAAAGAAAGAAAGATTACCGGGCCCATCGGGTTAAGTAAGTGATGGATCGCTCACACCGTACTTACAAAGAATTGGCCAAGTTCAACACATCGGCGTTTGACTACCGGCCATCGTCAATAGCGGGATGTCTTCCAGTCTTTCAGCTTGCTGTAACAGTTAGGCGTTAGTTTTAATGAAACCATGAGAGGCTTACGGTCGACGACGGTCAGGAGTAGACTCGCCGTTTCCTTCGGACTTTGTGTCACGTGATGTGCTGAGTTAGGTTCTTTGGGCGCTTAAATACATGTGGATCGCGAAACATGAATATTGGATCTTGACAATTGAAATCCTGCCCCTTGAATTTCAGAGGTGACGACGAGAACGGCTGCAGAATGTGCGATATCAGCACGTTTCTGCACTAACAATGGGCTATCATCTTGATAATCAACGGTGACACCGTACAAGGCAGGCGAACGTAACATGCTGATGTAACTGATAGCTAGATGACGCGTTACGGTGCGTGAGCGTCGTCACCTCGCGGGGTGGTTTATCCGTTCCTGAAATCCAAGTTATGCGGTAAATCAATGAAGATGCCGAAAAGGGTAAGTCCAGTGTATTACTGGCTGTATCTGCAACTGACTGCCCCATAGAGCCACAACTTTTCAGTGGTGAGTCCTTCTCTATCACTGTTAAACCTCTTTTCACAATATTGCATAGGCTGCGATGATGTGATGAACCATATTCTCAAGCGAACTGCCGAGCACGAGGGCTCTGCATCTGACCATCGTCTAAATAGACGATCACAGGACCCAAGCCTCAAGAAAGGTAGTGAGATCCTGAAGAAAACTCAAGCCTTGAGGAAGCTTAGCAAGATGGACTCCATCGGCATTAAGCTAACGAATTGGAATTATCCGGCTGTAAGGTCGAAGGGAGGTTGTAAGCCTCGTCAAGTAGGTTATTTTGTGCTGGATTTTTGTGTAAGTTGCTCACAATCATGGTAAGATTCAAATACCAGCAGTAGTCGAAGGTTTCACTGCCACGACACTTGCCACTGAAATGATAGATCGGCTTCTCGAACATGCTGAAAAGGTGTATGATAAGGCTGCGATTGCTGATAAACCCACACCAAAACCGTTCTTTTTGAGGTAAATTTGTCTACCGATTCATGTGTTATCTAATACTGAATCGCCGTGTGTACATTTCTAGAGACAAAGTGGTTTTTGCAGTTGCAAAGACTGTTCATGAGAGCAGTTACTTAGATATTGACGAGCCTAACCTTTTTTGCACCGTTCAAGCCCTGCATGAAAAGCTGGAGAAGGACAGCTTGCTATCGGACAAGGACATCAAGGGTAAAAGTATCACAATGCAGCTGCGTCTCTATGAAGTAAAATCTGATACTGTAGGTGATATTTATGTATATTTTCTTGGCTAGTGATGCTGAAACTTTGAAGACTGATGAAGATATTGAATGTGACTCAAGGCCTATACCACCGTTCCACATGCGCTCAGTGGCTCGTTCATCCAAACGCAAGCTTTCATCTATATGACACGGTAAATGTTCTTAGTTTAGACATAGTATTATACTAATTCTAGTAGAGGAACCCCTCCCATCAGCAAAATGCTACGTGAGTGCATATCGGCGCCAATCAGGTACAGGTCTTGGGAATGCTAGTGCACCCAAGATTGAATACGACACGTACCCATTTTATCGTGAAACCTATCTTGTCAATGTGGAAGGGGAGGTCACGGAAAAGGAAGACAGCATAGATATTAAAACAATTTTGATTCCCAAGAACTGGCGAAAATATGTCAATACAGGTAAGAGAGAAGAAGGATACCTTGGATATGGCTATGTGAAATTTGCATTTATGGTGAGCACTCTACCAATGTCCTATTCTATTTTAACTGTCACACAGGGGCGTGTTGCGAGCAACAGTTTTGCTGTACTTCAGTCGAAAAATTTGATCGGCGATACCGAATATCTGAATAAGTATGACCTCAAATGTGAACTCAAGCTATTAGCATGGGGAAATTTTTTCCTTGACTCATTCATACGACGTGCACAGCAGTATGGTGCCAAAAATATTCCAGGTACGTGTATCTGTTTTACTTGTAGCAGTACTTGATGTCTATCTGAAGAGATGAAGTGGAATGCTGACGGTGCATTCCTGGGTACGCTGGTTGATAAACTGCCTGATCTCCCTGCGGAGCAACGCTCAAACCAGAGTCTAATATGGAACGTATTTCTGGCTGTACCGTTACTTGAACCTGGGGCCACCGAATGTAAATTTTCAGGTAATGGAGACACCGGCGCAAATAGTGATTATCTTGGGATCTGGATCGACGCATTTGCCCATCATACGGTTGTTGACAGCATGGGAGAGTATGTATTTGTAGACATTCAAGGTAAGTGCACGTGGTATAAACACAGAATGATGTTTAACATATCGTTAGGCTTTGTTTACTCAGAGAACCAGGTCGTTCTTTTTGACCCGCAAGCACACACGTAGGTTGCTATTCTCCATTGCAGCAAACTATTGATTTGTTATACTAGATTTGATGGTTCATCGGGCTTCTGGGACAAAGGTCGGTCAGGAATTCTGCAGTTTCTCAAGGAACATAAATGCAACAAAATCTGTCGCAAGTTGGGCCTCAATACAGAGGTTGTCGTTGTACCGGCACCACTTAATGATATAGCTGTCCCTCAAATGGAGGTGTTACCGACTATAAAGCCTCGGAATCTTCACCGACAGTGGGAGCTTTAAAATTACGATGACATAGTTTCTTCATCGCTAGTTTACTATGGTTCCTTTAATCACCCATTGTTGAAGATTTAAATGTTCATTCTGTCTTCATTCTGAATGGCAAAAAATAATTCTTTTTGAATTAGGGATGCATCAGCGGCAACATATCCTTGAAGATAACCCATACATTTTGCATCGTGAGTCTCTCAACACCCAGTGAATGAAAACCCTCAGCTGCATGTGAAGCATACTCTTCGCTCACAAACTGAATAAGTTCCTTACCACCGATAGCTTCCATCAACCCTTGTGCCACTAGTTTGTCAACGGGCTGAAGATGATTCTCACCGCCATATTGGTCAGATAATGCATATGCAATGTTAGGGGAAACACCTGATGGTAAAACTTTCCCATTGACCTTTCGCACAACATGATTGTTGAACCGATCTCGAAGCTCATCTAATTCCTTTTGAATCATTGTAGGCCACAGCCATTGGACGAGTTCACTTGAAACATATTAGTACACCAATTAAGAGATAGAATAATTGATGACAAACTAGTGGTTTGGATTTGAGGATTGTATATACCATCACCAGCCTCCCAAAATATTTTTACGTTGTCACCCCACTGTAACCGAAGTTGAAGCCAGCCCCGTTCAATTGTCGTATTATGAACAGACTTAAGGAACTTGTGTGCCGGTAGTTCATCAGTAGAGAGTTGCGGTGAAAAATGTTCCCTAAACAATCAGTAGACTTATATGTTGGTCACAACAAAACGTGTCATAAATATGTACCACATTGCATGTGCAAGGCCGAAAACTGTGATAGTTTCGCTGCCACAGTCTGTGGTGGTTTGAATTGGCATACCTAATATCCAATAAGCAATATATCAAAGTTTACGCTGTCTCACAAGTCACGAACCACCGAGGCTTTCAACCAACGATAAATATAGATATGCGATGGCATGCTTCAACCGATTATTGGGAACCACCCAGATTCCCAACCATTTACCTGACCACACGTCTCGAAGGGCCCAAACCGGAAACCCGATTTTTGATAGTTTGTCATGACCGTCCCCGCTCCACTCATGATGTGGTCCAAGGACAACTAACGCTTGCCGGGATATTTTCTTAGCGGTAGGTTCACGAAGCTCAAACACTAGTGGATCTTGGATCCGCATCTCATCCCTAACATACTCCCTTGAACGGTCAACGTAAGTCAAGACCGAAACAGCTACCTATTTGACTTACTGAGTTAAATGGTTCCCAGTCTCCCTAGCAATGGCCTCACGATAAGTTTGGGCCCACGTCGCCGCGTAGGATCTTTTGCCATTTGATCTAAAACAAGTTGCCGCTTTACAGTCTCTGGGAGAGCACGAGTTGTTGCACCGGAAGCAGTGAGTCCTAATACTGCACACCAACGATCTACAGTCATTCCACTGATTGTCCTGAGTTGCTATTCAAAGGAAGAAAGTGTTTATTTACCTTATTTTCACCTGGTGCTCGACCCAAAGTAACTCGCTGATTTGTTTTCCACTTGTGATGCCGCGACGGTGATATTCGATTAGGTGATTGCTTATTACCTCGTCGTTTGGCTCGGCTTCAGTAGATTTTCACTTAGACTAGTACAATTATAGTTGTATGGGGATGGTGCACGCACGACACTCCGTGTATTGGTTTCTCCCTGTAGGGTTCCGATTATACTGATTAGTGGTCATAATGGGCGGAAGCAATAACAACGGTAACTATAGCGCCCATGGGCACAGGGTCAAGACGTGGATTGTAGGTATATAAATTCTGTATTCTAAAATCTCCGATGTGCAATCTAGAGGTGACGGTGCTCACGCACCGTACGCGTGCGCTCAAGAAGCGCGAACAGATATGTATACCCCAACCATTGCACGGCCTCGTCCTGATTGCGAATCGTCCTTAGAACAATCTCAGCATTTAGGTTATCGGCAAGCTGGGACACGAATTGAGATTCAATTGATTGAGCAAGCTGAGGTAATAGTGTAATTCCAAATGGTTTGTGATAATTATCCCTTCGCCGTATGTATCGAACTGAGGTCGTCCGGCCCGCCCCAACATCTGCAGAACATCTTGGGATGAAAGCTTGACCCATCGACCCTTCTCAGGGTTGTAAATCTGCGTTCCTTTGATGATGACTGTGTGCGCATGGAGGTTCCCTCCCCACGCGAGAGTAGTCATGCACATGAGAAATTGCACATGCCCAGCCATAAAAAGGTCTTCAACCAGTGTTCGATCCTCGCGGGTCATACCGGCATGGTGGATTGCGAATCTGAATGGTAAAGGTCGCGGGTAACAGAGTCTGGTTTCACAAATTGGTGATTGTCGATTTTTCCACGGCTGTCACGAATGAACCGCGCTGTTTTGGCGGTCTCTTTGGGCGAATAGACGAAAACGAGCGTTTGATTCTTGCCAGCCTGATCAAGTACCTTTTTCATAGCAGACCTCATTCATGACTTGATAGCGTTTAATTGTCTTCTTCTCTGTCACCCCAACAAACTCCTGTTGGAGTCCACATGGACGGAAAGATGCATCAAAATAGAACAAGCCTTTGCTCTCGTCAACTCTGAGGAAGTTGGCAACGTCCTTATAGTTGAGTAACGTTGCTGAAAGACCAACCAAACGTACGTACTCCTGCGTTTGCTCCATTCGCCTGATCGTCCTCACAACAAGACTCTCCAAGACGGGTCCACGTTCGTCATGCAACAGATGGATCTCGTCGATGATGACGAGCCGCACTAGATTGGTGTAGCTAGTGGCAGTGTTCTTGCGTGTTATCACGTCCCATTTTTCTGGTGTAGTGACAATAATCTGTGTCTCCGCAATCTGCTGCCAACGAAACAATGTGTTTCCTGAAATATCATACTCTGATGAGGAGAAAACCATACCTGGGAATAATCTTGATTTAGCCCCACCACTCCCAACGCCATGCCACCAACCTAGAAAGACCATGGTGAGTCAATAAGCAAAACCGTGGAAAATTACAGCGTGCCATCAACAAGTTGTTCGATTTGTTCGATAACTCACCCTCGACCATCTCATTGTCTTCAGTCGCCTCATAGGAAAACTGAAGAACGGCCAAGACCCCTGGCATTCAACCTGTAAATTACCTGCCGCGGGCTAATGCAACCACCCCTACGTCAGAGGGAAACGTCGAAGGCCCGCCTCTTCTTCTGTTAGCTGGTCAGTAGCAGCTCCTCTGGCGGCGATGTTGCCATAGGCTGCGAAAGAGTGGGGTAAGGGTATGAGTAACCTCTGATAGGATGAAGCAATGAACGTACGGGAGGAGGAGGAGGCTGCGGCGGAGGCAGAGGCGGCACCTCTGGGTCTGGGTCTGCAGCAACGTGCGGCGGCGGAGGAGGAGGAGGTGGTGGTGGCGTGGCGGCGGTGCTGCTATAGCTGCATATTGAACTACTACATCCTTTTCTTCGTCACTCCACGGCTTGTCCTCCTCTTTGGCAAGCCTGCCTGCCTGCAGCAGCAGCAGCAGCGACAGAACCCACGCGATTGACGTCGACTGCGGTCGCAGTTGTTACACTGGCGGCCTCGAACCTCGCCTCTTCTTCCGCCTGCTGCTTCTTTGCCAGAGCCTGGCGTTCAGACCATGTCAGCTTCTCGCTGCTGACAGGGGGTTCTTGTGCCACAGATGCATTCCTGGCACCCGCTCGTTGATGAGAATCGAAGGGATTTACCAGCTTTTTGGGAGCCGGTCAACACACCGGAGTATAAGCAGTCTCCTGAGAGGCCAACTTCAATATATCGATGTTGCAAGCACATCATAATACTCACGACAGGCACGATACGATCCTCCTCGGCAGGTTTGGAAGGTGGTGGTGTGGGCCTGGCGGACTGAGAAGACGCGGGGGCCATAGCCTGCAGAGTAGGTGAAAACTGAACGTGGTATTCCTTCGACAACGAACCGGAGGCCGTGCTCTAGCCGGAGGGGTTGGACACGGAGCTGCTGGCGTGGGCGGCATAACAGGAGGGGAACCATCATCATCCCATGATGGAGTAGTAGATTTAATGGACTAGAATGCCGAAGGGGGGCCGGTGCTGGACGAAAAGTGAGCAGCTCTTCCCTGGCAGGCGTGAAAGACGTTCCCTAACCCACAAATGTTTCCAAGCGATAACTTTCATCACCAAACACACTTACCACTTTACTACTGATAAGTGTCCTTTGGTGCACCTTTCCGTAAAGCACCCATGTCGACTTTACCTACTGGTGTATAATTCGTGCCAACAGGCGCGATAGGTTCTGCACTACGGGTGGCCTCATTGTGCACTGAATACTTGGCACCAGATGCGTCCCTTACGCGTTTCATGATGAGCGCTGGCGACACATCGGAATGAGGTTATGAGTGCGCATCAGGTAAAGGCAAGGAGAAACACTATAATTTTTGTAAATAATTTACCTCGGTGCTAGCGTTGACAACATGCGTCCCTTCTAGATAGCGGGCCACTGCGCTTGAATGGGTGCCTGTGAGCACGAATTTAGAATACAAATGACGGAGCTGCTGGTCAACGTGCGAAACAGGCCCTTCTTCACCTCTGGTACACCATCCCCGCACCAGTTTACTTTTACAAATTTCGATAGCTGGGTCTAGGGCATATAGGTTGTGAGATTTGCTTCAGCTGCCTCCAGGGTACATTGGAATCTTTACGCGTACAAAAGCGTGCTGTATCGTGGAACAAATTCAAAGTCTACAACAGGTTGGTTAGATGATGACAATGCACCTCCTATCTGAAATCTCTTCAAGTTCTTCTAGGCCACGGGAACCTTGGCTTTGAACCTTATGCGTGCTATTAGTGACTCTTCAAAGCCATCCGAGAGGACGTACTTTTAGGTCATTTGAACCCTTGTCGTAGGTTAACAACATCCCATCTATATCGGTCCCGTCCAGAACAGATTGGTTGGCAGTTGCAATTTCTTTCGAAGATAAATTGACTTGCAGCGGCGACATGAGGGTGTTGGCAAAGAAGTTCCGTAGTTCGCACGGTCGTTGTGACACGTCTGCCCTATAAGATCTATGAGAGAGGTGTCGGTTCACCGGCACCAAGACGCGGCAGTTGAGCGCAGCCGCCGGCGCCTCAACACGCACCACTTTTCTCTCTGCACCACCCACTCGCTCAAGAATCGCATCAACTCTCTTTCGCTCAAGTATCCATTCCTTAAAATCCCTTTCTACCCACCCGCCCACGCCATCTGAGCCCCGAGAATGAACAGCAATCCTGGGCGGCATCTCACGTATGCCCTCAACAGGATAGCAACCAATACACATCGTAATAGTCAGTAGTTAGCATAATAATAAGACATAGTACACATCCTACACGGGCCGTGACAAGAGCAGCCGCCGAGCAAGGTCCCGCCCACCCGAGCGGCGACCCTGCTCCGCGCAACCGGCAACCCTCACAGCTCCCGGCTTGCATAGTCGATAAACTGGACGCTCTCTCTCTCTCTCCTGTCGCGCATTGAAAATTGTGAGTCCGACGATTGACTGGCAAGCACGTCCAGCAGAGTCGTCTCCAACTCCCGATTCATATGCCCTATATTTCAGTTCGGTTGTAGGAGTACTGGGTAAGTATTTCATAACCTCTAATTTGTCTTCAATGTCTATTGATCGAGGGCGATGCATTGTTCTTCCAATAACGAACCTTTAGGTCTATCCAGTCCGATTGTATGTGAACCTCGTCGTCTCTGGCATATATTTCTCGATAAGTGCATTCGCTTGTTTAAACTTCATGTCTGGAGTTCCACAAAGCCCTCCACCAACCCTTCGTCGGCAATATTCTGACATCAATAATACACCTGCCCGCCCGAAGTACCGTCATTCGGACCATAATGAGCCGATAAGCGAACGTCACCTGGAACGAACACGCTCCTCCCTATTGCGGGACATAGGTGACAAAATTCCAGAGGTCCCTATCGACTGGTTTTTGGAGAATATCTTGCCCCCATTGCCGGTACCTCGAGTTAGCGTCTCACAGGTCAAAGAACGACTTTTGAATGAAGGTACAATAAAATCAGTTTTTCCAGAACCGCCGGGCGAAGGCGAACAGTCCTGGACGATACCGGATTGCTTCGAGCAGGACCCAGCGCACATAAGTGAAACGAATAAGAAGGATGAAGATGCCGTTTTCAGCAAATTGCCACTTTTCGTCGATCATATCATTGCAGCTTTTCAGGCCGAGGTCGCTGTCATTATTCCCGGTGGCACTGGAAACCCGGAAAGTTCTAAGCTTGTACATCACCCCAAAACGTCTCCCGCGCACCCTGGAGATTACCTTATCCGTCCAGACGGTTGTTTCATGCGTTTAAAAGCTTGCGACGGTCCTGGGGAGGATTTAGAGTCAGAGTCCGAAACCGATCCCTCCAAGTCGGCACGCATGCCAAATTACTCTTGGTTCAACATTGCATTGCCTTGCGAGTATGAGCTTGGCGCCTCTGAAAGTGATAGGGATGACGTGAGTCTTACTAGCTATTAGGACGACACTTTTCTCATTGGACAATGACATATAGAATATACGAAAAGTTCTGTACGCTATGGCTCACATCATGCGAAAAGATCCGTGTCGCAGATTCACCTATGGGCTCACGATCGAAAACACTCAGACGAGAATATGGTTTGCATGTCGGTCAACGGTTTACGTTACAAAGTCGTTCAACTTCATACAAGTAAGTTGTGCCAACAGTCATACGGTACACGGCATCGCCATTAATGAGCACCTGTCCCTTGTAGGAGCATGAGAAGTTTATCCATTTTGCACTCTCGTTCTGCTTCGCAACAGAAATCCAAATGGGTTGGGATCCCACTATCGAGCGCCTATCCATTGGCAGTTCCGAGCAGTATAAAATACAGGTTCAGGATAAAGTCACTGGAAAAGTAGTATATGTCAAGACAGTCGAACTCATCGCCGACTTCGGTGCCGATGCTGTTCGTGGACGTGGTACGCGCGTCTGGAAAGCTTTATTGCGGCAATCGGATGGTAACGACATGCACGTCGTCGTTAAAGACGTATGGATTGATGCCGACCGCGTTCGGGAAGGTGACATTCGAACAATGCTTGAATAACAAGCTTCCAATGATAAGACGAACAAAGACAAGATTGCAAAACACTTCGTCACTGTACTTTTTTCCGGCAACGTCCTCATCGATGGCCAAATTGACGACACCTTCGATTTTATTCAGCGGGGCCACGAAATTCCACCTGACTCGGATGAGCTCAAGCTCAGAGTCCATAAAAGTAATGGCATAGCCGTCTCTGTCAGTACCGGAGGGTTACCTATAACCTATCTAACTATGCCCTTCTTCCGACGCGTATATGGGCCGAAGGCACACTATCGTCTTATTTTCGCACAAGTTGCTCAGCCGATATACTCTATCCGTACTCTGCCCCAGTTTTTCTTGGCGATGAGAGATGCCGCCACTGGTGCGTACTAACTGTCCATTCGATTCGTCATACTTATCATTTTCATCAATCAGCTCTCCAACTGATGGCGACATATCGTTGGGTACATAGGGATATCAGCCCAGGAAACATACTTGTCTGTGAAAATGTTGGCCTGCTGAGTGACCTGGAATATATGAAGCAGGAGTCCGACGTTACTCCTGCTCATAACACTCGAACGGTACATCTACATACCTGTTCTGTCATTCGCCCTGATTAAAAGTGTCTGTAGGGAACAATCAACTTCATGGCTTGTGAGGTTGCCGAAGAAATGTATTTGTTTACCCGCGCACCATACAAAGACGTGCCAGAATTTCGTCACAACCCTCTGCATGACCTGGAGTCACTGTGGTGGATCGCTGTTTGGCAGATTTTCTATCATACGCTCCCACCTGATGATTCCAGCTCCTCATCGCCAACAGATCATCATACGACTGAGGACCGAGAAGAGCGGCTGAGCTTACAGGAGCAAGCCTTCTTCAAAATGTTCCCGCGGGATGATCTTAGCAATTCCACAAGGGTTACAATCATGACGGTTGAATCCTCATTTGATGCAGTAACCCAGAGGTGCTTCCTCGAGGGGTCAAAGTTGTCCAAGATCAGAGACAAATTGAACACCCTGAGAGATGATCTCCATGAAGCATACCTGTCTGCCGAGAAGGATTTCCGCGAGACGCACGCCATTCACTCAGGTGCATATGTTCCGGTGGAAAATGAACTTAAAGGAATCCACGAGAAGTTCATCGAGACCTTCCAGCTTGCGGCAAACATGGCCCCAAGTTCTACCCTCACTCCTTTTACTTCCACGTTAAAAACGCTGGGCAAGCGTTCGACTCGGACCGATCGTGAAGGAGGCGACGATGGTAGTAGCGCTGGCCGGCGCGTGAAGGCCAAAGGAGGGTGAAGTTGGCGCGGTCAAACACGACTCGGGCTCAGGCTGCTGCAAGGCTGCTGACGACTATTAATCTGAGAACTTAGCCACCATAGCCTCCGGGTCTTTTTGAATTGCAGGGTATACTGTGTATTGAGTGTATTTGCTGATAATTATCAGCCCCGGCAGTTTCCGGTCGGGATGAAAATTATTATGTGAGCGTGGAAGTCAGAACCACCCATCACCGCGTTTTGGCGGTTGAAAATCGGATTGAAAGTCAATATTAGTCAATGCGGCCGGCCATAAGCTGCCGGCTGACGCGGATGTATAGTTACCCTACCAAACGTTCGCATATGGCATCTATTCTCAGGCGATGATTGCCTCCAAAAGGGATCGACCAGATGCATCCAGACCGGGCATTAGAACCTGAGAATAACCCATAAGCATGCTGTCCAACTATATCTAGCCAGCTCCACCCAACTACTCTATTTATTGTTCGAGTGCCTCGGCCTGCTTCCGAAAGGGATCGACCAGATGCGTCTAGACCAGGCATTCGAACCTGAGAATAACCCATAAGCATGCTGTCCAACGGTATCTAGCCAGCTCCAGCTGGCTACTCTATTGATCGTTCCATCCCATCACAACGCTTTTGCGCAAATGCAAGTCCATATGGCGGGGTCATATGCTGGACTTCAACAAATTATACTCCTACTAATGTCATTTTGTAATCACGTGAGCTTTGTTTTGCTTTTACTTTCTCCTATTTCTTGTTTTGAGATCTGCGAGCTGTTATGGGACTGGGGAGAGTTGACTTAGGTCTTGGGAGCGGCTGGGACCAGGTATGTTGTGCCTGATTGTCTACAACATGGACCACTCGTCGACGCAGTGGGGGAAGCCGACAGGCGCACAGGAGGATGCAACGATCCGCAGCACGCCGTGGTGGACCACGGCCATGCTGGCGCACGGCACATCCCCGCACCCCCGCACACACATGCCGCCGGCGCCCTCAGCACCTACAGGCTCACCCGCAGCGGTACACACGCCCCGCAATCGCCCTTACCCGCGCCTACCACCGCCGCCGCCACCGCACCCTTGCCCTTATCCGCCCCCTCCCAGAGCCCCCCAAACCCCGCCGCCGACCCGCGGGCAAATGAAATGCGTCTTCGCGATCCCGCCCCGCACGCCGCCTAGGAACGGGAACGGACCCGCGCCGGCGCCCAACGCGTACCCCACTCCACTCACACATGCTCTCCCGCCCTCGCCCTCGCCCACGCCCACGCCCACGCAGCACGCGCACGCCTACCCGCTCGCGGGGTCGCCGCCTGCCCACCCCCACACACACATGTACCCAAACCACAGCTCGAACAAGCTCCCAGAAGGCATGGTATCGGCGGAGCCGGTAAGTGCGCTGTGCTGCAGCGGGGCTTTCTTCCAGTGCTGAGGCTGCTGCTGCGCTCTGCGTGGCACACAATGTTGACGACGCGGATTCCGGCGGGCAGGTACAACCACGCGCACGACGTACACCTCGTGGCATACATGGGGCTGCTGCGCTTTGTGTCACGTTTCCACGAGAAAGTCTACTCAGATCCGAAGCCACTGAACAACCTCAACAAGGTATGTCACGCGTCAGGGTCTGCTTTAAGTTGTGCGGCCTGCCTTTGCATTGATGGCTGCTTTAATTTGATTTACTTTCTGCTATCTACAATGGCCGCTGCGCTTCCTTGCTTCTATTTGATTTACTTTCTGATGTCTACTCGCTAGCAGTGCGACCTTCAGGCAATCATGGAGGAGACGGAGATCAGAGCGTGGCACGACAAACTATGGGAACGAGTCCAATCACAATGGTCCGTTTATTTGTGCATGCACCCATCCTAACCCCCGTCGCGTCCTCGCGCTTGCACTGACGTTGACGCTGCACAGACATGGTGTGCCTATTCCACACCATGGGTGTCCTGATATTCGAGGACTACATGCATCTGGTGATATTCTTGTTCAGCTTTGGGACGGCATGGACGTGCTGCGGCGTCGAGCTGGGGACATGTTCTTCGCAGAGGTGCGTGGGGCGGACGGGATGGGATGGTTTGCCCGACGTGCATCTTGCTAGTGTCTGCAGCACTGGGGATCCTGCGGTATGCACCTGAGTGCTTCTTCCTGATGGGCTGGTTCTGAGGCGCATTTCTGCTCAGGTGTGTTGGCTGCCATTTTGCTTCTGCACGTGTTTCGCTGAATGGTGTTGTTCCTCCCGATGCCCGCGGCGTCAGTTGACGAGACGCTCACCCCGAGGATGTATGGGAGGTTCCTGCACTAGCAGCTGCAGCATGGCTCGGTGGCCGTTCCCTCACGACAGGCTGCAGCCGCACCGCATGACGCAACGTGTTGAGGTCGTATTTAATTTGGATTGAACTACTATATATATGTGAGCAATAATTATATGTTTACGTGCTTTGTGTGTATACCGCTGTATGTCGCTGTGGCCTGAGTTGTCCAATTGATATAAAGTGGTGATTAGTAGTCTAATGTATTCAAAATGCGTAAGTGCGGCCTAGGTGTAGGTCGGAGCATGTATTTGCTCTGTGATCATGAGCTGTGTGCGGACTGGGGCAAACGTGGACGAGTATATTTGGTACTCGAGCGTAGCTATCTTTCGAACTTAATTAGATGTCAGGGAGCTAAAATACTTGACGAGGGAATTAGACAGTGTATCTAGAGCATTGGATAAATTTGGATTTTTGGCCCAAAGATATGGGGGCGGATCTACTGAGTGTTCGGTGTGTTGGGGTAATCACACTGTAATACGGCGCTAAATGCCCGGCTGGACTCATCTATTTGGATGGCAAATTTGACCCCACAAAACGCGGTGCATGTATGGCGCCAAATTGAAGTCCAGTTCCACAGTACGTGGACCACCTAACCCTAATGTTAGTCATACAGTAGGACATGTTAGCCACCAACGACGCTCACCACGACGACCTCACGCTACGAGGGCGGGAAGGTATCCGATGATCTTGGGTCGGACGCTATCGCACAGTGGCGTGCGGAGCCTGGCATGGATGAGCGGTGACATTGCTTCGTCAGACCTGGAGGGAGGTGATGGGTCATGGAATGCGTACGAACTAGTCGATGGGATTTTCTCCAAGACTCTCAATCTACTGGCTGCCCGCAGCATCCTGTTCGCCAGCCTTCCATCCAGGGATAATCCAGGGTCTCTCATTCTGTTTGAAGACGTCGGAACCACATTTCGCGACTTCGCCATGGATCCCACACAAGACTTGATCGTGTATATGCATAGCTATCTGACGCATCCAGGCATGTGTTGTTTGCGAATGTTCTCCTTCTGCGGTATGTTTGTTCTGTTCTAGCACTCTCCTCACACATGTCACACTTCATTTCCGGACAATATCTGACAATAAGGCGCACCCGAAAGGTAGGTTTGCAGCCCATGCATAGCTTCTAACATCGTTTCCTTGTGCTCATATCTATACCTCGGATTCAGCTCGTCATGTCTGTAATGTTTCCATCCGATGTCATTGGGGCCGTAATCCAGATCGTGAACGAGATCGTAGGTTTAATTCGTGTGACAACTTGCATACCCAGACTGCTATCTCTAGTCGCAAACTAACCTTGCTGCGCTTGGCGACTTTGCGTTCGTCTCGGACCGGGCGTACGTGCTCGCATCCCCAGTTCCCACCGCCTGCTTCTGGGTATACACTTTTGGTAAGTCCGGATGAATCGCCTGTGTCGCCCTGCCTTTGTGCCACACTTCGTCTTCCCGCCATGCGGGAAGGAGCGGCTGCGTCATTGCTTGGCATACATACAGGCCCGTTCATTACCAACTCTTCTCAGCGGTTACGGCCCCCAAAGGTGTTTGTTACTGCTCCACATACCCGCATTCACGTCGTCAGTATCGACCTTGCCCGTGGTCCCAATCCTCCAGATCCTCCCGCCTCATGTCTTATTGTTATTTGTAACAAGGCCTTTCCTTGCTTATGCAGAACATCTTGAACCTGTTGATGTCCCCTGGGACGATTGGGGTCCGGCACATACATGTTGGATTCCGGGCGGCACTAGTTCCCTATGGCTGCGATACGTTCACGGCGAGCGCTTCATACATCTATATACTCCAGCAGATGACGGTCCAGGTTATATAGAGATGTATGAATTGGTCGATGCCGCCCCTGCCGCGCCCTTTGACACCCTCGCGTGCCCCCCCCGCAAGCCTTGCCGCCATGCACCACGTCCTCACACGCTTCACCTTGTCAACGTGCCCCCTGCACACTGGCCCACCCTCGCCATGCGCCTCCCACCCGCCTCCACACGCTTGCCGTTGGCCCCGCATGCGCCTCCTCTGCATCGGCGTCATGCCGCACGCACTGCTGCGTCGATGCCGTCCTCCCCAGCGTGGAGCTCGCACACATTGCTGCGCTGCCCGCGCTCACCCACTTTGTGTGGTGTGCACATGCTGCGGTGGGTGCACAGCTAGGGATCCTCCTTGCGTTGCTGACGCTGAGGCGCGTGCATGTCACTCTGTTTGGGAGCAGGGCGGAGATGCTCGTGGGGTATGAGGAGGTGTAAAGACTGCATCGCAGCCCGCCTCACTGCGATGCCTTCTCAGTTCTCGTCGAGCTCGCTCTCACGTGTGTCCGCGAGCCCTGTGACCGCCGCCGCCTGGCTGAACATGCCCTGCATGCTCTCCTCATCGAAGATCCTGTGCCTAAGCGAACACGGTCAGTGTCAGTGATGAAGTAGAGGCAGGAGTCACGGGGTGGACAGACGTCTCCTTGAGCGTGGAGTTCCGCATCTCCACGATGAAGAGGTAGCAGAACACAAGCTGGAACAGCAGCCAGCAGTCATACGATGTAGTACTCTCCAACGTGCTGGGTCCACGTATCTAAATAGAAAAAACAAGCATGTAAGCATGGCTGGAGGCAGCTGAGGTGAGGTGGTACGTGCCGGGACTGACTGGTTGAATATGACCGCATTGCCCAGAGGTGCGTCAGATGGTGGTGGAGTCTTGATGGCGATCATGAAGTTGAAGATATTGAACCCCTTCGTGTGGATTGAGCACGCCAGGATCTCCACGGTATAGCTCACAATCAGGGGCGTAAATGCAATATCATACAACACGTAGAACAGGAAAATGAATGCGTGCGCCGCCAGTGTTGAGCCGGTGATCGCGAACTGCACGCTGCACATAGTCTGCAGCATGAAGAAGAGGAACATCCCCATGCAGGAGAGGAGGAAGAGGCGGCGGCACCCGGTGCGGTCGCAGAGGAACGACCACCCAGGCGGGTGTCAGAGGAATTGATAATAGACCTAAGCTGGCCCAGGGTAATTGAGTCCAATGCTCTGACTGGCGCAGGGGGCCTTCCATTATTCTGCACAGGACTTGCTATTTTGCTTTAAAAAAAGACAGAAACGAGCCTGCAACGACCACTCCCACGAGCACAACGCAACAAAGCGCAGATCCAGTCAGAACCATGAATGAAGATTAGAAGGAAAACTTACCTCCACTGTGTCTGCAGGTGCGCTAAGATATAATGTCAAAGACATAATATGGTCAATGAATCATTAGAAAGAATATTACATGGTCAGTATGTTATGCCTAATAATGGAATTTCATCAAGAACTGACAGAATGATCTGCCAGCTGATGAAACCGGCTGACCGAAGTGTCAGGCAGCGAAAAAGGTCCAATTTGCTGCCATGATGGAACTGGGCTCCGATCAAGAAGAGTTTCCACCGGAAACCATATCTGAGGCCCAGTCCAATGAGCTACCGGACGGCTCAGAATCTGAGGTGCCAGTTGTCATTCACAAACAGGTAAAGGATGAGCCTAGTATGTATTTTATTATTTTTATTATATATATGCTCATGTTTTATCTAGAAATTGTTTTGCATGTTCTGGATTGTACCGAAGAAGAAGGATTTATTGAACATGTCAAAATCCCAGCTAGTGTGCATTTCAATGACATGGAGGAGCGCATTTCAAAGCCATTGGGTGCTACAAAAATGTGAAAAAAATGCCCCAACCAGCTTACTGCCTCAAAGGAGTGCACGACAAGCATCTCTCGAAGCTTGACAGGAAAGACAACTGGGCCACTCTCAAGGATGACATGACAAGTGCTCAGATAAAGAAGAAAAAGGGTGATGCAAGTGGGGTAGAAGTAGAAATCATCCTGGATGAAGATGTAAGTGTACATATGTATCGCCATGGGAGCCTTATCTGATATGTGGCATTGCTTCGGCATGCACTTTCTGGCAAAAAAAGGAAAAACGGTGGCAAATACAGGTGGCAGGGGCAGAAAGAGGAGAGAAGCTCAGATCCAAGATTTGAACACTGATTCTGATGCCGAATCCGGGTCTGACATTGAAGAGTGTGGCCAATTGAGGAAACAGGAAAAGGATTACATGGAGGCATTGAAGGCGGAATATTCTAACTGCAGCAAGAGCACTTGTGTTTTGAAAGTTTGCAAGCTAACCAAGAATGGAGAGCATGCACACTTGTCCTGGAATCAACTGCAATCCTGGGTGGTGGCTTTGGTATGTCCATACACTGTATCAATGTTACTCACTGCCAATAATGCACAAATAGGTTTCTGAGATGCATGGTGTCACTCTGAAAACTCCACATGCTATGCATGTGGGACATGCCATGCACACTGTACTTGGGGATATGCTACATGTGGAGACACACTATGCATGGAGGACATGCTACGCACACTATACTTGGGGACATGTTATATGTGGGGTCATGTTATAAACCAGGGACACAATAAGCATGCTATATTCGAGGCTATGCATGGAGGACATGCTATGCACGCTATACTTGGGCACATGCAGACATGTGTAGAGACATTACCTACCTTGATGTGTTACTTATAGCTACTTTCAATTGCAATGAGCTGTGTTTTACTTATCCCAAGTTTGATTTACCCAATGTGTTTGACCTTGCTGATGCATTTGACCTTACCAAGGCGTTTGACCTACACCCCCGTGTGAAGCATGGGTATCCACCTAGAGGTAAGGGTTCAATAATTGAGTTAAGTTGGATATCAGGAATCGAGTTGGAAGGCAGAGGTCAGAGAGACAGAGGCCTTGCAAGTACTTGCTGTGGTAAGAACAGGAAACAGTGCAAAGGGAGTCACATATCAAAGTCAATTATCTGATTGCAGAACAGAGGCATACATGACTGGGTTTTATACAAAGAGCTGAGACAACATGTCAGAAGGTAGAGGTAAGCAATTCCAGTGCAAGCAAAAGTAACTAGGATAAATGGTGTCAGGAACTAATACGGAACAAGAGGAACTACAAGGGGGTGCCAGGTAGAACTAAGAACAATAGGCAAAAGAACAAGGGGCATGTAGGTCTAATTGATAGTGGAACAAATGGATTTCCTGATGCTCCGGACTTGCTATGCTAAGGGTCAAGTAGGGAAGGCCGGTGAATAGAGTCAAAAGGGGAAGTATGTGAATAGTAAAGAACAAGGGGATCAGAAGGTCAAAGTGTGGACGTTGGGGAATAGAGCCAGAGGAGGCATGGAGCTACCAGAGTTGGTCAAGCAGCATGGTCATAACATTACCTATCTTGATGTGTTTTACTTATCTGAAAGAAATTTTCTTATCCGAATGTGTTTGACTTATCACCCAAGGTGTTTGACCTTGCTGGTGCGTTTGACCTTACCGAGGCGTTTGACTTGCACCCCCGTGCGAAGCGCAGGTATCCACCTAGTCTAAGAGTGAAACATGGGGGTGGGTGGTTGTGGGCCCACTGACCAATGCTTGGTCATTAGTTTGTCAGCGGAGCATGCAAGTGGCACAGCCGCGAGCCCCCGGTCTGTTTAGGTCAGCGGTGAGTGGCGCAGGCGCGAGCTACCAACACTGCGCAGCAGCGTTCCAGGTCACGTGACTGGTTCGCGACCATACGTGAGGGTGGTCCGTGCACGACCCTTCACTTGGTATAAAGAGAGCAATGCTGCAGAACCGCACTCCCCACTGGTGTCTTCCTGTGTTCTGGCTGTACTGGTGGGCTTACTATTGCTTTGGCTGGGGTCTTGGTGTCTTTCTGGGTGTCTCTGGGCTTCTTTGGCTGTGAATTGACACCAGCTTCTGCTTCAATGTCCTGTATATTTTTTGATATTTTTCACAAATAGCTATCAATACACCTAACTTCCTAACCTTAATAATAGCCAACTTAAATATCCTGTACATTTTTTTGACATTTTTTCGCAAATAGACATCAATAAATCTAACTTCCTAACCTTAATAACAGCCAACTTAAATATCCTGTACATTTTTTGATATTTTTTCGCAAATAGATATCAATAACTTATTCTGACTGTAGTGTGTGTTTTTTTATTATCTTTTTTGAAAGATAACTATAGATATCAATGAATTATCCTGACTTTGCTAAAATTAATGCCAGCTTCAGCTTAAATGTACTATACATTTTTTTGACATTTTTTCAAAAGGTAGATATCAATAAATTATCCTGACTTTGCTAAAATTAATGACAACAGCTGCTTAAATGTGGTTTCTTTTGCTATTTTATATATGTCACAAAATAGATACTGATACATGTCCCTGATATGTGTGAGGACACATTACGTGTGAGGACATGTTACCTGTGAGGACATGTTACGTGTGGGGACACAGGACACACTACCTGTGGGGACACGCTACCTGTGAGGACATGTTATGTGTGAGGACATGCTACCTGTGAGGACACGCTACCTGTGAGGACATGCTATCCAACTGCACTTTGGGTCTTCCCCCATTTCTGATTTTGGTATTGTTTCTGGTTCTGTGAGAGTGTCACCAGAGGATCAGCTGGCATATCAATATAACCACATTGTCAAAATTCAGGATCCCCAAGATCACTATTGGATCTATTTCACAATGCACAAGCTTTGAAACCTGTGGATTATGACAATAGGCGCAATCTTATAATCTCTGATGATTCAGTCAAGACCATTACCACTTTCATGTCTAGAGTTGCTGGGAGGGCCATCCCAGAGGTTGAGAGAGAGGTTTGCATGTTCGACTGTTCCATGGGTGCATACATGATTCATGATACTATATGAACAGGGATATGTTTTGTATGATCCTATTTACCCCAATGCACTTGACCTTACTGATGCATTTGACTTTACCAAGGCGTTTGACCTACACCTCCACGCGAACCGTGGGTACCCACCTAGTAAACTAATAATTATTGACATTGCTGAGTAAACAAATAATTATTGACTCTCAGCTGACTGCGCGCGCATGAGAAAGAAGGATTACCAGGACGTCCTCCTGGCTGCAGGAGCTCAACTGCAGATTCTCGGTATGCAGGAGAGCTTAGAGGATGAAGGAGCTCTAGATAATCATGAAATGGATGACAATCATGAGGGAGCTGTGCTTGAGAGGATCGGCGCAGGACTAATTGGCATTGCTCACACCCTTTCAGGCAATGGTTTGCGAGGGGGAGAGGGGGCTTATGATGTTATACCCAAATCAAAGGGTTTTTTTATCAATTCCTTGCATTGGCCAGACAGATGGTTCCAGTCCATGTACCGGTGAGATTTCATTTGCATGCTAAACTCGTTAGTATGCTTAAATATGCAATGGGGAATGACATAGGCTCAGTCATGGAACTTTCACATCCCTCTGTCATATGCTCCAGCCCCTACCTATTCATTCCAGCCACAGGCCGTGGTTGGATAGATGTGGAGGGAAAGGCCGAGGAGCGAAGAGAAGGGGCCGCCAGTTGATGTGGATGCGCACCCACTGCAGTTGACAAGGCAGGGGCTTGTGAGGACACCTGGTGTACTGGTTAACAAGTAGAATCCTGTATGAGAAACAGAACGGACCTGAAGTTGTGGATCAACGTTGGAGAGAGCGGCACCCTGCGCTGGTGGATGGTGGTAGCTAGCTCGGTGCATGAACACATGTCTTATCCACACATTGATGTAGTAAATGACATACATGATATTTCTCATTACCGGCCAACAGAAGAGCGTGGTAGGACCCAATGAGCTGCTGCTTCACGTGCAGTGGTTATTATGCACGTTTACATAAGTCAAACTTGTCAATCTAGGCTCCGCACAACAGTTCGAACTGAACCGAACTGAGTGCCTCAATTCTTACAGTTTGGTTCGTTGCAAAAAAAAACCGAACAACATTTTGCACACATGAACCGAACGAACCGAACTAAGAATTGAGCAGCACTTATATCCCCATTCTTTGCTAACAAGGGTTACCACCCGAACCTCGTGGTTCACCCCGAGCGCGACCTCGCCTCGGCACGAGCTTGAGACTTCGTGGTTGACCTGGACGAGCTTCACCAAGAACTTCGCCACGCCACCCTCGAGGCTCAGAAGACCTACCAAGCCTCGGCCGATGTTCGTCGCAAGCCTGCCCCTGATTTCCAAGTAGGATCCCTCACCTTTGTAAAGGCACAGTACTTCAGAACAACTCGGCCCACTAAGAAGCTCGCCGAGAAGTTTTTGGGTCCTTTTGAGATCATTTCCCGAGCGGGTACTCACTCCTTCACCCTTCGACTTCCAGAACACATGCATTCAGTCCATCCAGTATTCCACATGTCCATGCTCGAACCAGCCTCGCCCAACACCATCCTGAACCGAGTTCAGCCGCCTCCGCCCCCAGTCGTTATCGACGGTGAGCCTGAGTTCGAAGTCTCTGAAATCCTTGACTCCAAAATCGATAATAGATGAAAGAGCTGCAAGCTGCTGTATCTTGTTAGGTGGACTGGTTACAAAGGTACCGACAAAGAAACCTCGTGGATCCTCGCTTCCGAGCTTGAGCATGCCTCGGAGCTGGTCACTGACTTCCATGAGTCTTATCCGGGCAAGCCAGGACCATTGAATACTCTATGATCATCTCCTTGTTTAACCCCCATGACCCCCAGTAGTTAGATAACAAAACATCCTCGCAATTGAACAACAAACAAAAAGAAAAAGAAAAAGACCAAGAAATTCCATTATTCCCTTAGTTAGTTACTCCAACACCCTCATATCTTCCCCTCGCTATCCTCACCTGACTCCTCCTCATTACTACTACTACTTCGCTCCACCAGACCCCCATGTCCCCCATAATTCACCAAGTCTCTCGCCCCCTGCATCCGCTTCAAGTAATTCTGCCTCCTTATCCTCATGAATTCCACATCCGCCCTGTTCATCCTATCATTCGCTGCCCTAAACTCCCCCACACTGGAGGCATGGCAAAATTTCTCAAGTCAGGAAACCTTCTGAAAATCCTATGGAAATTCCACGTTTCTTGAGAGTTTCCTGAGACAGGAAATTGAGAGGAAATTTAATGTTTTACAAGGGTTTCCAAAGTTCAGGAAATTGTATAAAAATTGTAAGAATATGGCCCAGGAAATCGTGAGAAAACTGGCTCCGGAAACTGACAGTTTAACCATGATTTCCTATCTAAAGAAATCATGGGTAAATTCTAAATTTCTTCAAAGTTTTCTGGTACAGGAAAATATTGGGAAATTGTGCAAATCTTGGCAGGAAATCTTGTGAAAATTTTATATTTCACTATGATTTCCTGACTCTGGAAATTATACTAAATATTCAGTTTCTAGTAGCAGGAAATTCACAATATCTCATAGCTTTAGAAATGCATCTTACTTTCGCACCTCTCTCAAGTCTCAGAAGCATAGCTAGTGCGATCTAAAGATAGCACGGCTTTATTATCCTTGATTCTGGACTCGCAGCACCAAGGGTTATTACATACTGGAGCCTCACGCAACGTCAAACATCCAACCTTGAGATTAAAAGTCTCACTCGTAAAGCTATGCCCTACATTCCCCCTTTTTTTCTTTTGTTTCGTTTCCTGCAATCATTCCGAAACGCTCAAAAAAGCCTTCCCTTCCCACAGATTGTGTTCTGCGTAGCACGACCTTAGTTCCATCTTGCATTCCCAGACCAATTCCATCCAACCCTCACCAACCACCTTTGCTACCTTCTCTCCCAGCCATGGCTCAACCCACAGGAAAAGCGGCGATGCCACCCCCTCGATCGAAGAAAGCACCAAAGACCTTCAGCGGTGACGAGGATGAGATCACTGAGTTTTTGGATGTCTATGAGTGCTGTGCTGATGACGCACAGCTCCCCAAAACTGAATGGGTCAAGTTCATGTTTCTATACATCGATAGGGCCCAACGGCTCACCTTTGAAGCACTCGATGGGTATGCAACGGAGGATTGGGATGTTTTCAGTGAGGCTATCAAAGAAGCCTTTGTGGGAGCGTTTCAAACCAAGAAGTGTACGCGTGCAACCCTTGATGCTTTCATCCAAACAGCCTCTGCTAAAATCATCACTACGGATACAGAGTTGCGAGTATATCACCGCCATTTCCAAGGCATTGCAGTGTACCTTATCACCGACAAACAACTCTCAGAGAAGGATGCTGCCCGTTACTATTGGTTCGGTTTCCACCCCAGCACACAAGAACAGCTGGAGCGACGTCTAGGGATCGTCAAGCCGGACCATCCTCGAGAGGACCCCTTTGTTATAAAGGATGTCTACAAGGCTGGGTGCTATATCTTTAACAGCAACACTTTCAACCGCACCCCAATCCTGTCTGCCGCCTCGCCCGTTCAAAGTTCTAGCATAAAATCCCAGGGAGCCTCGGGGGAATCAAAGGTCAGCAAGAAGACAGTGCAGTTGCCAGAAGAACAGCCAGCCAACATTGGTGACCTCTTGGAGAAGCTGCGTGGGTTTAAGGTTGACAACGAAGCATATGCAACTACGTACTTTCAGCTCCTTTCCAAGCAGCCAAGCTATATTAACGTTTTGAAGACTCCTGCGGTGTATGCCTTAACCCCATCAAACAGGCAGTACACGCCCCACCTGCCCCCAATTCAGCCGAATCATGGAAACCAGGGTATGCGAACCTGTCCTTTCTGCAAGGCGACAAACTCTGCGGGGCGCACACCTAAGGAGTTCCCAATAGGGCAGGATTATGTACGGCAGGGAAATGTCATTGTGGGAGAACATGGGTTTTTGTAAAGATGTCTATCTTAAGCCTTTAGTCACAAGAGCACGACAGAACTTGACCAATGTGTGGTATTCTGATGCTACATAGTGACAGTGTAAGGGTAAGATGCGATGGGGACCGCTAGCTGGTTCCCACGCATAAACTATACAGTGGGTCCCGAAGGGGCCCACTGGGATTATGTAATAACTAATGTACATGTAGATACACGGGTTATTTACAGTTTTATCGGTGGCCGGATGGTTCCCGTATCCTAAATGATCCACAGGGTATCAAGTTCTTAGTCGACCAAGCGCAGACAGCGAGGTCACAGGATGGAGCGGTGGCGTTTTTGCAAGTGGAGCCGGTGGAGGAAGAGGGAGCGATACACTGGTCTGAGAGAGGAGAGGATGTGGTAGACAGCTGCATGGCGCAGGAGAGGACGAGGGGAGCTTACCCGGTGATGGTGTCCACAAAAGAAGCATCTCCAAGGCCCTCAGATTCAGCCAGCAAGGAGGGTGACAGGAAAATCCACAATATCAGTACAAGTCCAAGTGCGACAAAGCTAATGCCGTCCAGAGGGTGTTCGAACGAGTTATGGCGGCAAAAGCTGAGGTGACCACTGCAGAACTAATGGCCCTACCGCCGGACTTCCGCAAGTACACCGTCGACTTCTGTAAAATCAATCGGACCGCTGCCTACTCTCTTTCCCCTGAGCTGCTGTCTTCTCTTACCACCACCACCCTTCATGCCACGTCCACTCCGGTTTACTCATCCCTCATAATGAAAGTCCAAGTCAAAGTTGCGGGTCAGTTCAGCGAGGTGGGCCTTTACGACTCAGGGGCAGAATTAGTGTGTATTAGCAAGGAGGCGGTGAAAGAGTTGAACTTGCCTTGGAATCCCGATCTAAAACTCAACATGCGAGATGCAAATGGAGGGACCAAGACAAACATGGGCGTCGTCGAAAACTTGGAGCTTACGATCGCAGGCATCAGCATCTTTTTCTATGCATGGATCATCGAAAAAGCCCCTTACCGTCTATTACTAGGCCGGCCTTTCCCAGATGGCAGCGCAGTGTGATATGGAGGATGTAGGGGAAACACTAATAATCTTTGATCCGAGGAAGCCGGGTCGACGGATACGGGTACCAATGACGCCTCACCACACTGGCGGGCAGCACCATGTGCATCTGGTGCTGACCACCCCATCTTCCGTGTCAGTATCAGGTTCCGTACCGCCAGTAACAGTTCCATCCCTCTTCTCGGCGAACCTGCCGATGGCATCACACTACTTGCGGGCGGTGTATGACTTCACGAGCCCCGCGCTAGGGCTCAAGTATAAGCCGGTGGCTAGGAAAGCTCGACCGGTCCCCACTATGCTTCCAGAGCAGGCAAGGCCGAGGCGGCGGTTCCTGGAGGATCCGCTACTCACCCTGCCGTGACTATCGCTACACCCGGCAGTGCCGCGAACCTTTGGGAAGCGATTGACGAGGGAGAGATGGGAAGGGTTTGCCCTGCGCAAACAGGGGTTTCTGTGGGAGGAAGAAGTGAACTTAGTATTTGAAATGCTGATGAAGAATGAATGGGCACTGGCTTGGGAGGATGCAGAGAGAGGAAGGTTTCGAGAGGATTATTTCAATCTGGTTGTCATACCAACTGTCGAACACGAACCGTGGGCTTTGAAGAACATTTGTAATGATGTCAATCGGATCTTCCATCGTATGAAGCATGCGGGAGGGACTTTTTCAGTGCACAAGCTGCACCTTGGAGTTCCTGAGGTGAACATTGTTGGGAACACCTGTAATTATGAGGGCCGCATCCTGGATCAGGCTAGGGTATCCAAAATCAAGAATTGGCCGGCGTGTAGGGATCTGACTGAAGTTCGAGGGTTTTTGGGCACATGTGGTGTGGTGCGGATTTTTATTGAAAAGTTTGCTGAAATCTCTCGGCCGCTGGTACAGTTGACGAGGAAGGGTGTGGAGTTTGTGTGGGGGGAGGAGCAGCAGGCGGCAATGGATGCCTTAAAGCGGCGGGTTGTCTCGGCACCAGCCTTGGTGCCTATCGATTACCCCAGCCGCCATCTGGTCATTGTGGCGGTGGACTTGTCTTTTGTCGCGGTGGGTTGGATCGTTTATCAGCTGGACAAACAGGGCCGCCGTAAACCATCTAGGTACGGTTCGATATCGTGGATGGAACGTGAGGCCAGGTATTCCCAGTCCAAGCTTGAGTTGCACGGGGTCTATCATGCGCTTAAGGCTCTCAGGCTCCATCTGGTGGGCCTGCCCACATTTCACTGGGAGGCCGATGCAAAATATTTTAAGGGGATGCTCAACAATCTGGACATTCAGCCGAGCAATAGCCTGAACAGATGGATCGCTGGAATTCTGCTATTCAGTTTCGAACTCGTACACGTACTGGGAAGGTATCATGTGGGGCCGGACGGACTGTCTCGATGGCGGCGGGCACCGGAGGACAAGGAGGAACCGCAGGACAATTGGGTGGATGAGGTTTTGGAAATGGGAGTATGGGTGAATTTGTGGGTTGGGGCACAGGCAGAGGAGAAGGCCGGGTCAACGCTACCGCACTTCCAACTAAGTGTCGGTTATCCGACCAGGGGGCAAGCATTGACGCCGCCAGGAGCCGTTTACAGAGAAAGGGCTGGGGGGCAGCCTTCGCCATCCTCGCTCTTGCTGTCTGATCCGCCTCCGTTCCTCCCACTTGTTCTAAATGCCATACCAACTCAGGGACCGGATATCACTTGCCGAGCTCAGACTCTGACGTTTCCGCTGACAGGGAGCTGCCCATTATCAAGGAATTCTTACTTATGGCGAAGAGACCGGCCGACATGGATGACACCATCTTCCGGAGGTTTGTCAAGCGAGTCTCACGGTTTTTCGTTCGGAACGGACAGCTCTGGCGCCAGGGCCCATTGTCATGACGCTTTCATTTCCCATACTCAGATGCCCTGTTTTCCCATTTCTCACTCCACCCCCGTGTTCGTTCTGATCGCCCTCGCCGTGTTCGGCAACCAATCCTCGCTGTTCACACCATTTACCATAGCCACGCCATCAAAAGCACGATCGACTTCTTTGGACTGACTTGGCAGTCATCACTGAGCCTATCACCTCCTCTGCTCAACCCTCGTTTGATGATGTTCCTATGATCGGATTGTCATGACGTGTGTATTTCCTACACCTTGTTACCCCCATTTCCCCTTTCGCCACTTCTCTGTATTCGCTCGGCTTCGCCCTCCACGTCGACCACTGCTGCCCTATGTCATCTCCGTTGGCCCTTCCTCGCATTTCGCTGAACAGCCACTCGCTGCTCGCATCATTCGCCAGCAGGCACACCATCAAATCACGATCGATATCCCTACCCGGCATGATGGCTCGCCAGTAGCTCCATCAGCTTCTCGGTCCAACCCCCTTTTGGTGTTCATATGAGCAGGGTGCGCTCGCGGGACGTCCTACCCGTAGGTCGTGTGGGATCAACCCAGCAGATGAAGAACCCGTGCAGGGCGGTGTATATGCGGGCCCCAAGACATGATTTCATACATAGGTGCCTTCGCCACCTTTACTCTCCGTCGTTTCATGTTCGCACTCTTCTCTCACTCTATTGTATGTTTATTCCATCTACTTAGTATCATGACTGCACACCCCTATCCAACCCTGACTCACGATGGCCTCTTTCCTATTCGCTGATACCTTATGAGCATTCGATATAAGTAGTTTACATTCGCATGTATATTCCCCAGCTCAATTATCATACATCGTCTATCTTGTGCAAACTTGACCTCGCTGTAAGGGCAACCCTGGCTGGTTGTGGAGGTCACACTACCACACAACTGACAAGGGGAAATCCAAAGTATGTATAAATGAATAGAGTATACAAGAGAGGGGGTTCTCACCTGACAAGGGGAAATCCAAAGAGAAAAGTCTAAGGACCCCAATGTCAGCGAGCCCGTATTATACTACACTGCGCAGCCAGGGACAACACTTGGCACCCGCCATCAACCCTGCATCCCCCTGACCTCCCTGACCCTTGATCAACCCTTGATGCCACCTATTATGCGAGTCGCTTGATTTCCGACACTGTTCCAAGAGTGGAAGTCGGAAATTGGAGTGGAACTGGCAAGGCGAACAGAACTAGTGGAAGTTCTCCCAGAAGCGGAATCATTTCCGAAAGCGGAGGCGGAGATGGAATCGGAACTGGAACCGGAGTCGGAAATGGAGTCGGAACTGGGTGTGGTGTCGGAACTGGAAATGGAAAACAGGGTGTCCCCTGACACTCGCTGTGATCATCATCTGAAGCCTTCTCTTGGAGATTTCTATCTTCGACCAGCAGAGGACTTAGGCATCACTGGTGAGTTCTCATACTTCATCTTTGTTACCTTAGCCTTCGAACTATTTTCTGTGCTGTTGGTGAAGGGCTCCGAAGGAGCACGCTACTTAGACAGCCCTTCTGTGACACCTTGCATGTTGTATCGTCAAGTGCCCCAGGCCATTTCGCTACGACTGTAGATAGGGCGAGCCCCGTTCGGGCAACCCTCCTATCTTGTGAACATTCATTGGTTCACATATTCGCCGAATGGCATACTTATTCGCACAAGCTATTCGGGCATTCGCTGTGTTCACTAATACACGATATTAATGCCTAAAAACCAATATTGACACGCGCGCGCCTCGCCTCGGCCGTCACCCCGAGCAGCCACTCGCGAGGTCCTCCGTCGGCAAGCTTGTACCTGTATAGGGTTAAGTCTGATGGGTGATACGCGAATAGCATCCGTTTGTACTACTCAAATCAGCGCCGATTAATGACGGGACTACGACGTGACTCACCTTCTTGCCTTTCGGCCCTTCCTGCCACAGTTCCCGCATGTCGATGGCCCCCGCATCCTCGATGGGCCACTGGACTACCTCGGGTCAAACCTCGGGCCTAACCTCACCCGAGGGACCGTCCTCCTCAGCCAGCAAGGTCCTGTCGAACTTCGAAGGCGTTGCTCGCGCTGTTTTCGTCGACGGCAGAGTTGAAGAGTGCTTGAGGGCGCACCATATTCGTTGGCACTTGCGTTTGCTGCCTCCTACCCAGCCTTTTATCTAACCTTGGCTACGATTTAAGCTTTGCCTTTCCAGCTACTTAACATCGGGCTGGGATCTAGATTCAAGGATAGGCGAACCTTGTTCATATTACAGCCTCGAGGGTCTCAGCCATAAGGAGGGTATACTGTAAGAACCCGGCCTTTGGCCAGTTACTTACCGGTATAACCTTTATTCCGAGCCCGAGCCTTGTGATACTTGTGCCCGAGTACTTATGATGCTTATCCTGCGCCCGAGCCTGAGCCCGAGCTAGAGCTCATATCCGACCTTGATCCCATGCCCGTATCCCCTTGGTTACTGATTCCGCTCCATCACGCATCATTCGTATATTACTTGCCCTGACCTCCCCCTGACCTCCCCCTAATATGCTCGCCCCTGACTCATACCCTCGCTCGTATATAAACCCCCTTGTATGCATTCCTACTGCTCAGTCGGAAAATCAACTATCGTATACTTTGATCCCTAGTTAGTTTCTAAGCCTCGCCTCTTAAGCCAAACCTCGCCTCTTATTCGTTTGCCTCCGAAGTTGGGACTCGTGCGTAGGGTCGGCGCAGCACATAAGCTGAAGCCTAGTCCCTCTCCGACTTCCCCATCAGAACCTCGCCCCGTAACCTTGGACCTTACCTCGGGTTTTGGAGCTCGGTCAACCTTACGAAGGATCGTATCGTAACAGTGGGGTAGGGTTCTGTACCGGTGATGATTTTGTATAACCCTCTATCCCTGGCCATTGCTAACAATTCCCTCTTCCAGGACATCCAATTGTCCTTTCCCAACTTCGGCTTTATGTCTCGGAACTTCATGCTTTGGTGTTATGTGAGTTGGTACCGTTGCTTGAGCCATGCATGGTAAAGATCAGTGAGACTTTTAATCTAATAAGATGTTTGGATAGAAATGCTTTGAGTGGATATAAATATGATTCAAGTTCCAAGTGAAACCGAATCGAGCTGTGTTCGAGAATCTATGAGGAATGTATGAATATCGATAGAGCTGTCGCAGGTGTAGCTGTGCTTCAAGATGAGAGAATCCTTTTAGAAGATGGTGAGTTCAATTGACTGGTTTTCTAGTATACATTCGACAGCTATTTAACCTCTGCGTGGGATGTACTAGGACAAAAAGGAGTGTTACCGGCGCCGGTAGGTGCATACGTGAGACATGTGCTATGGGGGTTGGGATGCCGGCTCCTGTTGTGTATGTATGGTCTATCTATCGAATGAGGGGAGAGGTATAGGGCTAGGATATCAGAAATGTGTCATGTGTGGAGGGGAGGGAATGAGGAAAAGGAAAGGTCCATGCATGGCAGCTTAGCCGCAATGCCACTCCATGGATCAGTCGCTCTCAGGCTGCTCTCAGGCTCAGGGGTGGATCCGCGGGTTTTGCATTGGACATCAACATGTGATCGTGTGGTGTGGGATAAGCGGACATGTGTGGATTTGAGTAGACGTGTGTGGGCTGGCGAGTGATCATGTAAGGACTGTAAGAGTATGCGTGCAACGTAGGAGGGAAGGAGGGAAGACTGTGTGGAGGCGTATATGAAGGCGTAGTATTTGTGACAGGAGAAAGGGATGATATCTCCAGCAGGGCCTTGTGAAGGGAATGAGGCAGAAGCTGTTCACCTTGGAAGTGGTGCTGGAGTAGGAACTGGACCTGTTGAGCGAGTCCTATGAACAACTGGATGTTCTTGTTGCATAGATGACATGAGAAGTAGATAGAAGAATGCTTTGACTGTAGCTGTTAGTTCAATTATATTGTCAAGATTGGATTTTAGGTGTTAATATCATGTATTAGTGAACACAGCGAATGCCCGAACGGCTTGTGCCATGAGGTGTGTAGTTTGTCGAACAATGTCAAGCCAATAAAGGTTTATGAGGTAAGGGGGCTACTCGAATGGAGTTCGCCCTATCTACAGTCGAAGTGAAATAGCCCATGATACTTGACAATGTAACATATGAGGTTTCACGGAAAGGTTGCCTAATAGTAACAATCCTTTTGCTGGTGAAGGTGCTCCTTCGGAGCCCTTCGCCGACACCACTGACAATGGTTTGAAGACTAAAGTAGTGAAGGTGAAATATGGAAACTCACCAGTGGTGCTCAAGTCCTCCTCTGGTCTAAGATATTAGTCTATAGAAGAGGGCTTAAGACGATAGTCACAGTGAGGTCAAGTTTTGCATGAGATAGACATATGATAATTGAACTGCAGAATATACATGCTAATGTAAACTACTTATACCAAAGGCTCATATGATATCAGCGATTAGGAAAGAGCTGTCATAAGTCAGGGTTGGATAGGGGGGCGCAGTGAGGATACAAATATATGAAACACATATACAAGAGAATAAAGGAGGAGTGCGAACATGAAACAATGGAAGGGAAAGAGGACAAAGGTACCTATGTAAGAAAACACGCCTTCAGACCTGCATACATGTTACCCTGCACAGACTCTTGGTCTGCTGGGCCCATCTCACATGATCTACAGGTAAGACGTCCGGTGAATGCATCCTGCCCATAGGAACACCCAAAGGGGGTTGTATTGGGAAGGTGATGGGGCCAGTGATGAACCATCATGCCGGGGAAAGGATGTCAATCATGTTTGATGGCATGCCTACTGGTGAATGATGCAAGTAGCGAATGGAGATTTGGCCAATTTGGCGAAGGGTGAACAGAGTGAATGTAGAGATGGAGGGATGAAATGGGAAATGGAGGTAACTGGATTCAAGAATAAACAAGTCATGACACCATCCCCCACAGCTACCTCCACACACCCTTCGCTATCATGAAGGGGGCCAGCATGTGTCATGCTGGTCTCACCCATGTCTGACCTTGCTGACCCTGCTGTGTCCCTGAAAGATGCATCCTCACCCTGATCTAGTGTTAATGCACCTTTACCTTTGAAAGCCGCTTTTTGGACCAGAATGATCCACTCCCCAGGTCTGGTGGCATCTCAAATCCTCCTGGCCCGCTGAACCAATGTGTCATGACCCATCTACTTTGTATACCCAGTAACCTCGACACTCCACTTTTACGTTCTCCCTGTTCGCTCCTCGCTGAATGCGCCGAACGTTTATTTGCTTTCGCATCATTCGCATGTAGCAGCGCTGCCTGGACTCAATCAACCCCTTCTCCCCAACTCGATTGTCTATCACGGGTCCCCTCACCTCCCTGGCTTGCACCCCGTTGGATGCTCCTCTGATCGAATGGCGCAACTCATTTATTTCCGATACCCAGTTATCCCTATTATCCGTTTTCCCAGTCCTCCTCTATGTTCGCATGGCTTCGCCCTCCCCTTGGGCCATGGCTCTTCAATGATCATTCTATTTCGCCCTTCGCCGCATTTCACTGAACAACCATAACAACCATTTGCTGCTCGCATTGTTCACCAGCAGGCACGCCATCAAAACACGATCGACATCCCCTACCTGGCATGATGGCTCGTCACTAGCTCCATCAGCTTCTCGACCCAACCCCTTTAGGTGTTCATATGAGCAGGATGTGTTCGCGGGACGTCCTACCCGGAGGACGTGTGGGATCAACCCAGTAAACGAAGAGTCCGTGCAGGGTAGTGTATATGCAGGTCCCAAGACATGGTTTCATACATAAGGTGCCTTTGCCACCTTTACTCTCTGTCGTTTCATGTTCGCCCTCTTCTCTCACTCTATTGTATGTTTATTCCATCTATTTTGTATCATGACTGCGCACCCCTATCCAACCCTGACTCATGATGGCCTCTTTCCCATTCGCTGATACCTTACGAGCATTCGATATAAGTAGTTTACATTTGCATGTATATTCTCCAGTTCAATTATCATACGTCCATCTTGTGCAAACTTGACCTCGTTGTTACTATCGTCTTAAGCCCTCTTCTATAGACTACTATCTTCGACCAGAAGAGGACTTAGGCATCAGTGCTGAGTTCTCATACTCCATCTTCGTTACCTTAGCCTTCGAACTATTTTCTGTGCTGTCGGCGAAGGGCTCCGAAGGGGTGCCTTCGCCGGCGAAGGGATTGTTGCTACTTTGTTACGACCGTTCATTTCTGACTTCCGACCCTCAGTTCCGCCACACCTTCCGCCCCTCCGACATTTCCGACATTCCGCCCATTGTACATTTCCCTTGGTCTTTCGACTCTATTACTCGGACCCACCGGACCCGCTTCATTGTTCATCAAAACCATATACCGGTCACCCTGGTAGTTCGTTGTCAGATATGTTTTCCTGACCCCTTGTTCTTTGCCATAGTTCTACCTTACCCTGAACCCCCCTTGTAGTCCTATTGTTCCCAATAGTTAGTTCCCACACATTGTCTACTCGACTTCCGCTTCCTCTGGAATTTGCTTAGTACCATTCCATTACTTGTTGTTCTGCGCTTTGTATAAAACCCCTCATGTATGTCTGTTATTCTGCAATCAGATAATCACCTTCGATACTTGATTTCCTTCGCTCCATCTCCTGTTCTTAGCACAGCGAGTCTAGCAAGATCTCAGTCTCTCCGCCTTCCACCTTCCGCCTCAGTTCCGACTCAAGTTCCGACCGAACCTTTGGTTCAGTACCTTCCGACTTCCGACTCAGTTCCGAAATACTTAGGACGATAGTTCATTGGGGGCGCAATCTATAAGTTGAAGCCGCTGTCCTTTCCAGTTCCGACTTATTGGAAATCTCGATACGTAACAGTATTATCTGATTCCCACCCGATAACTATCACTATGCCTCCTCATACCACAGCTACTTCAGCTCGAGCAGGAGCTGTCGAAGCTCTCTCTTATTTTGGCAGTCTTAGATCCGCAGCACCAAGGCACGCAGAACCCTCCGGCAGCTCTCGTGCGGACGATGAGCTCTCCGATGCTTTTCCGCAACGATTCGAAGAAGTTCCCAACACTAATCCCGACGACAATCCCGACTATGACGGGAATTCAACGAGTAGCAGCGGCGAACAAACAGCAGCGTCATTCCGACGCCCAGCTCCACCACCACCACCTCCACCAGGACCACCTCCAGGCGGCCCTCATGGCGGTCCTCGCGGTGGTCCTCCACCTCCAATTCCACCTCAGATTCCCGCCAACCCAGTTCCGCCCGCGCCAGTTCCGGATCTTGCACAAGCCATCGCCATGCTAGCCGGCCAACTCCAGCGCCCGGCCCAAGCACCACCACGCCCCAAGACAAAGGTCCGCGAACCAGATCAGTTCGACGGTTCCGACCCCAAGAAGCTCCAGCCATTTCTGGTCCAGCTTCAACTCAATTTCCGTGATCGTCCCGACACCTTTCCCGACGACGAACGAAAGGTCAATTACGCCCTCTCCTATCTCCGAGGCACGGCGCTCGACTACTTAGAACCCGCCCTCATGGATCCGTTCGCTCTCGTCGACTGGGCCGACGATTACCCCAATTTCATTTCCGAACTCCCAACTTCGGACCATTTGATATGGAAGCCGATGCGGAAAATGAACTCGATAAGCTTCGCATGAAAGACACTCATAAGATAGCTAAATATATCGTCACGTTTCAGCAGCTTGCTCCTCGAGTCCAATGGGGAGAAGCCGCACTCCGACGCCAGTTTTACATGGGCTTGCCATCCCGCATCAAGGATGAAATTGCCCGCGTCGGAAAACCCGCCACCCTTACCGACCTCCGCAACCTCGCCCAATCCATCGATTCGCGCTACTGGGAAAGACAAGAAGAAGACTAATTCCGGAAACAACAACTCCGGAAACAACAACAACAACAACAGTTCCGGAAACAACTCCGGCAACCGGAACAACAACAACAACACCCCTCGGAACAACCAGGCCTCTGGTTCCAACACCAACGCCCGGAAGAGCACTCCAGACCTTTCCGACAAACTTGGGAAGGACGGAAAACTAACCCCTGTAGAACGCCAGCGTCGCATGGAAAACAACCTTTGCCTCTTCTGCGGCAAAGGAGGTCACGTCGCTCGCAACTGCACTCGCACTTCCGCCTCCGCTGCTAAGGCCAAGGGCCGCGCAGCAAAGACGGAAGAGAAATCCGAAGCGGCTCCCGCTGCGGATTCAAAAAAATAGTCAGCAGTCCTCCGGCCTCCGCACGAGCTGAGGGCTGTGTTGACCCCATTCGTGCGACAAACGAGGTTAAACTCAACGCATCCGCTCTTTCGTCCTCTGACTCTATCCGTTCCGCTCACTTCCGACACCATTTCCGCACCCCCGTTCACAGCACTGGTCGACTCCGGTTCGACTCATTGTTTCCTAGATTCCGACTTTGTTTTGAAACATAAACTTCCGACCCGCAACATTCCGACAATTCCGCTCCGCCTTTTCAACGGGTCTTCCAACACGGGAATTTCCCAAGTCGTGGATCTGTCTATCCGCTTCGCTACTGGGACAACCATGAAGTTACGTTTTATGTTACTCCGCTAGATGCTAGCTGTTCCATTGTACTAGGACACAATTGGCTCACCCGATATAATCCGTCGATTAACTGGGCATTGGGTCAAATACAGTTCCGTACCCCGGATCAACTTCCGTCTATTCCGACGTCGTCCGCAAAGATGGCTCAGGCCTCTTCTGCAACTCCGCTCGTGGATTCAGTTCCGCACTCCGGTCCCGCTTTAGCACCTCCGCCCCTCGAAGCTCCTCGAATTGCGCTTGTTTCCGCCACCGCTTTCCGCGTATTGCAACGGCAAGATGATATGACCGTTTTCCAGCTTCACCTCTCCGATTCGGCTCCAGTCAAGGCTCGTTCCACCTCGACTTCCGCTCCGGTCGACATGAGCTCAGTTCCGGAAGAATATCGTGACTTCCCGGACGTGTTCAATAAGGCCAAAGCCGACAAACCTGCTGAACATCGACCTTACGATCTGAAGATAGATTTGGAAGAAGGAGCATCTCCGCCCCTTGGACCGATCTACTCTCTTTCGCAAAGTGAACTCCAAACACTCCGCGAGTTCGTTGATGAACATCTCAACATGGGCTTCATCCGCCCTTCACTGTCTCCGCATGGCGCTCTGGTCCTTTTCGTCAAGAAGAAGGATGGATCTCTCCGCCTCTGCGTCGATTTCCGCGGACTCAATGCCCTCACCAAAAAGGACAAATATCCGCTTCCGTGCATTTCCGACTTACTCGACACTCCCCGCAGGGCGAAGATCTACACCAAAATTGACCTCCGGCACGCTTATCACCTTGTCCGCATTCGGGAAGGTGACGAGTGGAAAACCACTTTCCGCACCCGCTACGGTGCTTTCGAGTGGACTGTCATGCCTTTCGGTCTAACCAATGCTCCCGCCGCTTTTCAGCGATTCATGAACGACGTATTTTCCGACATCCTCGACGTATGCGTCCTAGTCTACATTGACGACATCCTCATCTATTCCGACACACCGGAAAAACATCGGGAACATGTCCGTGAAGTACTCCGCCGTCTACGCAAACACCATCTCTACGCAAAAGCAGAGAAATGCGAATGGCATCGCGACACGGTCGAATACCTGGGCTACATCCTCTCTCCTACAGGTCTTACCATGGCAGAGGACAAGGTCAAGGCAATTCAAGAATGGCCGGAACCCCGACGTGTTAAGGATGTGCAGTCTTTCCTTGGCTTCGCCAACTTTTACCGGCGTTTCATTTATAATTTTTCCGACATTACTGTTCTGCTCACGCGTCTCACCAGGAAGGGTGCCCCATGGAATTTCACTCCGGAATGCCATTCCGCATTTGAAGCCCTCAAATCGGCCTTCACCACGGCTCCCATACTCGGGTTCTGGATTCCTGATGCCCAACTTGTACTCGAAACCGACGCTTCCGACTACGCGCTAGCTGCCATTCTTTCCATCATTTCACCCGACGACGGAGAAATTCATCCGATCGCCTTTCATTCCCGCACCTTTTCCGCCCCGGAACTCAACTACGACGTCCACGATAAGGAACTACTTGCGATTTTCGAAGCCTTCAAAATTTGGAGACACTACCTCGAAGGTCCAACTTATCCGATCGACATTGTAACGGATCATAAGAACCTTGAGTATTTTGCAACGACTAAGATTTTGACTCGCCGTCAAGTCCGCTGGTCTGAATACCTCTCACAGTTCAACATGGTGATCCGCTTCCGCCCCGGAAAGCTCGGAGCAAACCCCGACGTGCTCACTAGACGTTGGGACGTCTACCCAAAAGAGGGAAGTAGCGACTATGCCAGCGTTAATCCGCACAATTTCCGCCCAGTATTCCCTACTGAGAAACTGGCATCGTCCCTGCGTGCCACAGCATTGCAGTTTCCGCTACTCCACGCCTCAATTATCATGGACACCGAGTCTCTCCATTCCGACATCCGTTCCGACCCCACCCCCGCAACCCACCTCGATGACCCCACTAGTCCTGGATGGTCCCTCGATTCCGACGGATTTCTCCGGTACAAGTCCCGGATTTACGTTCCGGATACCAATGATCTATGCCTTTGCGTACTCCAGCAAAGCCACGATCATCCGCTCTCAGGACACCAAGGCCAGAACAAAACCCTCGACATAATCCGACGCACCTATACTTGGCCTCTCCTCCGCACGATGGTCCAAGACTACTGCAAGTCATGCACCACCTGTATGCGCGCCAAGCCCCAACGTCACAAACCCTACGGCCTCCTGAAGCAACTTCCGATCCTGGAACAACCGTGGAATTCGATATCCATGGATTTCATTGAGAAACTTCCTAAGTCATCTGGCTATGATACCATTCTAGTGATCGTTGACCGCCTCACAAAGCAGTCCATCTTTATTCCGACCTATGACACCATAACCTCCGCCCAGCTCGCACAGCTCTTTGTGCTCCACGTCTTTTCCAAGCACGGAATCCCTTCCCATGTCACTTCCGACCGTGGTTCCGAATTCGTGTCATCCTTTTTCCGCACCCTCGGAAAGGCTCTCGACATGAAGCTCCACTTCACTTCCGGTTATCACCCCAAAGGAGACGGACAAACGGAACGTACTAATCAGACCCTTGAGCAGTATCTCCACGTCTATTGCAACTACCAACACAGCAATTGGTCCGACCTTCTTCCGCTCGCGGAATTTGCTTACAACAATGCGCCTTCCGCCGCCACCGGAATCTCACCCTTTTACGCCAACAAGGGCTACCACCCGAATCTCGCCATCCACCCCGAACGCGACCTCGCCTCTGCAAGAGCCTGAGATTTCGTTGTGGAACTCGACGACCTTCACCAGCACCTGCGAGAGAACATTACCGCTGCCCAGAAGAGATACCAAACTTCTGCCGATCGGAAACGCCTTCCACAACCGGCATTCAAGATAGGCGACAAAGTCTTTGTCAAAGCGGAAAACTTCCGCACCACTCGCCCCTCGAAGAAGCTCTCTGAGAAATACCTCGGTCCTTACGAGATCATCGCTAAGGCCGGCAGTCGTTCTTTCACTCTCAGACTTCCTGACAATATGCGCGCAGTACACCCGGTATTCCATGTCTCCATGCTTGAGCCCGCAGTTCCGAATACAATTCTGAATCGAGAACAACCTCCGCCTCCGCCAGTCGTCATCGACGGAGAACCGGAATATGAGATCTCGGAAATTCTCAACTCCAAGCTCGACAGACGATACCGCTGCCAACTCCAGTACCTAGTCAAGTGGGCAGGCTATGAAAACACCGACGAAGAGACCTCGTGGATTTCTGCCACGGAACTCGACCACGCCTCTGACCTCGTCTCTGATTTCCACAAGTCTTATCCTGATAAGCCTGGCCCCATTTCCGCGCCCTAGTCATTTCCGACCTCATTTCCGACACCATTGCTTTCTTACAGTTCTCAAGTCATTATTAAAACCCGATTCAATTTCCGTTACACTAATTTCTGACACTTCAAGAAAAATATTACAAGTCACTTCGACAGCCTACTCCTCCCTCATTGTCTCCGCCTCGACCTCTTTTTCCGCTTCCGGCTCTTTTTCTGCCCCTCCTACCTCGACACTCACCAACTCCGTTTCCACCCGTTCCCTCGTTTCCGCCCCCCCGCTCGAACCCGCTTCCGCCCCGTTCTCCTCCTGCATCCACAGTTCCATCCTTTCCCGCACCATGTCGTTCTGCCACCGGTACTCCCGCTTGAACTGCTCCAAGACCGCTGACATGACGGTCATCTGGTTCTGGAACGACAGCAACTACTGTTCCTGAACCACCGCCATACCCACAAGCAGGTTCCGGATCCCGCGTTGGTTTTTCCGGATCCCCCTCAGCGACTCAGCGATGTCAAGCAGCGGAGACGCCATGCTGAAGCGGTTAAGCACCGCTGTCTCCGATGTTCCGGTCACTGGAAACCCTTCCGCCTTCTTCCCGCTTGGTCCCGGTTTTGACTTGGGGGTTTCAGGCCCCTCGGTCTCAACCCTGCGCCGTTTCCGCTCCACCCTTGCGGCACACCCATCCACCACACAACGGCACTTCTTGTCTCGGCACCGTTCGCAGGCCGTCTCCCGCGGATTTTCAGACCACACACACTCCAGGCCCTTGACCTCGCACGTGTCGCAAGGCGCCTTCTCCTCCTCGCCGTCCCTGGTTTTCCTTTTCCGGGTCACGGGATTTTCTGGCCCCAGTTCTCGCAACTCCAGTATCCGGGCCATCTTCTCCTTCCGAGCCTGCTGGAACTCGTCCGCCCTCCGTTTCCGCTCCTCAACGATGTTCGGCATGGGAGCATTTTCTTTCTGCTTCCCCTTTCCCTCTGGAGCCGGCGTGCTTTCCGCACTGCTTTCCGCTTCCGACTCCCCCTCGGATTCTACGACTCTCTGGCAGTTTTTTCCATGAGCTCCGGAATACCACACGACATTTCCGACTCACCCGGGATTTCCCTGCCTTTTCCGCCGCGGCCTTTTCTTCCGCAGCCTTTTTGGCCGTGTCCCGTTTCCGCTGTTCTTCGCGGACACACGACTCCTCCTCGCGACGCTTACGGTCACGCTCCTCCTTCTCCTTCCGCTCCTGTTCCCGACGCTCCTGTTCCTTGTGCTCTTTCTCCTTGCGCTCCTCCTCCAGACGCTCCCTCTCTTTCCGCGCGGCTTCCTCGGCCTCGCGCTGTTCGGCCAATTCCTTTTGCGCGAGCATATCAGCAAAATGCTGCTTCATCTCAGTGCTGGTCATTTTGGAAAAATCGACTGGAGTGTTCATGATGGATAAAACAGAAGACGCGTCTTGTTTCCCGCCTATCTTTCGAACTCCGACGCGTTTGTTCACAGGTCACGTGATTCCGACTTGTGGTCTCGCGGGGCTCGACCTTAGAAGGGAGATACTGTTACGACCGTTCATTTCCGACTTCCGACCCTCAGTTCCGCCACACCTTCCGCCCCTCCGACATTTCCGACATTCCGCCCATTGTACATTTCCCTTGTTCTTTCGACTCTATTACTTGGACCCACCGGACCCGCTTCATCGTTCATCAAAACCATATACCCGGTCACCCTTGTAGTTCGTTGTCAGATATGTTTTCCTGACCCCTTGTTCTTTGCCATAGTTCTACCTTACCCTGAACCCCTTGTAGTCCTATTGTTCCCAATAGTTAGTTCCCACACATTGTCTACTCGACTTCCGCTTCCTCCGGAATTTGCTTAGTACCATGCCATTACTTTTTGTTCTGCGCTTTGTATAAAACCCCTCATGTATGTCTGTTATTCTGCAATCAGATAATCACCTTCGATACTTGATTTCCTTCGCTCCATCTCCTGTTCTTAGCACAGCGAGTCTAGCAAGATCTCAGTCTCTCCGCCTTCCGCCTTCCGCCTCAGTTCCGACTCAAGTTCCAACCGAACCTTTGGTTCAGTACCTTCCGACTTCCGACTCAGTTCCGAAATACTTAGGACGATAGTTCATTGGGGGCGCAACCTATAAGTTGAAGCCGCTGTCCTTTCCAGTTCCGACTTAGTGGAAATCTCGATACGTAACATACTTAGATAACCCTTCCGTGACACCTTGCACGTTACATCATCAAGTGCCATGGGCTATTTCGCTACGACTGTAGATAGGGTGAGCTCCATTCGGGCAGCCCTCTTATCATGTGAACATTTGTTGGTTCACCTATTCACCGAACGGCATACTTATTTGCACAAGTTATTCGGGCATTTGCTGTGTTCACTAATACACAATATTAACGCCTAAAAACCAATCTTGACACAATGTTGCAAAGCTTGGAGGCAACTTCCCAAGTATCACTCAAGTAATTATATGTTCATCTCCTGTTCACACATTATCCCGCTGACGACATCCCAATTATTCTTGCCTACCAAACCCAGAGCCTCATAATTTGTTTCTTACACCATTGGTTACATTTATATTTACAGTTATATTGGTACGTGTGAAGTGCGGTAGCCTTCGTGACCTGTCGGTCTGGATTGAATCTGGTGCAGCACAGGTGAAATGCCAGAGACGGTAATTGAGAAAGGGGCTGGAATGGTGATTGACCATCCGTGTTGTAATTTCTTGTTGACATGTGTTAAGTCGACTCAAAGGTGGATACTATACATGCAACCAAACTTGCCTTAACACGTAACACGACGAACTGCCTTAGATACATGAATACTGAGACAAGAACAAAGTGAAATCAGGAAGTTGGCAGGCTGAAGGAGAAGCAGGCACGAAAGGTTATCATAAGGGCCTGTGCACCAATGGGGACGTAGAGACGAAGGTGACAGACCACGGCAAGTTGAAGGAGAGAGGGATAAGCGGGACATTGGCAAGATAGGCTTTCACTGAAGAGATACATGATGGAGACAGCAAGGCACAGCACAGAATGGCACAAAACAAGAATGGGGCAAGCAATAGAATATGTCAGCGAAAGACTATAGTTGCAAGAACATGGAAAATATGCACCTGACAGAACCAATGTAATGAAAGGAAACATGGTACAAGAGGTCAGGGAATAAGGACAGGAACGAAAAGGGTGTGGACAAACACATACCTGGAGGATGGATGAAAAAGCGAGAATGGAATGGGGGACAACATCAGGAAAAAGGCATGGTGATATGCAGTTCTACGCAGTCCTATGCAGTCCTACGTAGGCCACGTAGGACCTATAGGCCTGTAGGACATTGGCCGTTTATGTAGTATACTGTAGTTCGCAGGTAGTACTGTCGTCTGTGTAGGCCAATGTAGCTGTCATGTAGGGCTACATAGCGGACCCACAAGACTACATTGTGCGCTGTACCCAATACATTGCTGCAAGGTAGCTTCGCTGTAGCGCTATGCTGCATGCTGTATTTCCTTGATATCAGCTAGTTTGGAATCAATTTGGCATGTATTGATGTTTGATTTGCGCTAGTTTAGAATGAATATATCACATAGTACTATCTGCAACATGGCCCATGGGCAAATAAAGAGGCAATTGAGCCCTCAATCTACCCCAATCTCAATCCTCGTCAGATGATTCAATGGCCTGCGCGGCCAGGGAGAACTTCGTCATGTTGAAGTGCGGCTTCGGGTCATCTTGCAATATTGGCAGGCGAGCATGCAGTCTACAGGTAGCGGCCCAGGTCAAGGCCCTTTGTGAAGGGTTAATAATACAGAGGGACATAACTCCCATTATCATGAAGATTCTCCTTGAGTCGAGCGAGACTCTTCGCTGATTTTGCATTAAAACTTCACCAGGCTTCCAGGCCTTTGAGATGATGAATGTATACATCATGGAACAACGCCTCAGCAAAAGCCCCGCCTTTGACATGTCGGCCGGAGGCCCATCTAGAAATCACAAATTCAACCTGAGAAATAATTAGAAAATTGTGGTTTGAATATAGGTAGTAAGATACTTTACCACTGTAAACACAAGGGCAATGCTGGCGTTGGGGATGGGATGGAAAGAAGCAGAGTATTTGATTCCATCGGCGTTCTTGGAATCGAACCATTGCTCGTTGATTATCTCCTGCAGGATTGGGTGCACATAGATGCCTGTGGACTTTGCCACATCCTATATATATATGTGAATTCAGCATGGTGTGCGTGCCTAGCGCAAGACTGACCTTGTACACGTAGCCATCCTCCTGGAGTAGAACTTCGGCCAATGTCTTGTTGGCCTGAATTGTCACATCATCAGTACCATGGCGAAACCCATAATAGACTGCTGCCTTGAGGGCAACCTTGTCTTTGACACGGCCACGAATAGTTGAATGATGGTCCATGATCTGGTGCGTATCAGGCGGATTGGCACCTTAGGTGAAAGACTACATATACCAGTTTCTTGTGCACGTCAGTAAGTGCGAATTCCTGCCCCTTCTGTTCACAGCCATTTTTCCAGCACTCGATGGCCCATAGCTCACTTTCGCTGTCGGATGGGAATGCGTTCACGGTGCAAACACGGACTTGGAACTCCGTTTGCGCCGCTTTCAAGACCATTTGCTCCAGGCCCTCGAAATCACGCGCCTTCGGCTTGCCTTTCCTGATGGGACCCTGCTTCCCCCTCTCCTCACAGTTGAAGTAGTACTTTAATTCACGCTTGAAGCGTGAATTAAAGAGCTCACATAAGAAGAGGTTGGCCAAGGAAAAAAGAAACAGCGGAGGATAATGATGGCAATATAGAACACACTACCTATGAATAATATTGGAAGAAACAGATCAGGATAATAACTAAGACAGGGAAAAGCAAAACAGGGGAAATATTATTATGTAAGACACCGAGATAGTGTCAGGGAAACATGGATGCACAAAGATATGACATTATTATGGGTACATGTGACAGGATTTGTAAGAGATAACGTGCAGGGAAAAGAAAGAAGGATAAAGCGGATTAAAAACATGAACATGGCAAGGAACACCCAATATCCAAGCACACCCTTGTTGACAGAACCCTCCCCTCCTTTCAGTTGGAGTCGGGGAAACAGCAAGAGAGCGCGCAAGTTCACGCGTTGATTTTTCTAAGTCGCCACAAATGATTTCAAGCGGAGATAGTTCCTCCACGACGCCCCTCATAAGTTCCATCAGTCCTTTTGGTACACATCTGAACGACCATCTTCGATCGTGTACTTATATAGGACTGGGTTCGAGTAACCTCATGGCAGAGAGCGGTCACGTGCCCGCATCGCGGGATAGTCCGCGGGCGTCAAAGCGCCGCGGCAGCAAAGGCCGGTGACATGGGTACATTCTAGCCACCACAAACCTCAATGTATTTGCCCTTCGAGGTGTGGAGCCATGTTTTCTGTCAGTTACCCAATAAATCTCAAACACAACTTATGCGCGTTTGCCAATTCTGGCGGCACATAGCCAAAGCCACACCGCAGCGCTGGACACACCTCCACATTGGCCATATACATCAATTTGATTATCCTACCGGTCTCTGGCAATGGCTCGAGAAATCGGGCGAGTGTCCACTGGATGTGGTCCTCAAGATTCCACTCGGAGTCACCGATCTGTGGCCGACGCTGTATAGCGAGGTCAGACGATTTCGCGTCCTTAACATCGAAGTACCCACGCCTGATATCGTGGACACAATCCTCTCATCTATTGCACTTTCTGAAGGAAAATGCAATGGCAATACCGCACCACTTCTAGAGGAGTTGTGCCTTACCATTGACGAGATGTCAAACAGACTCGCAGATGAGGGCCAGGACTATTTTGAACACGCATTTTATCCTTCCCCACGGCTTCGGAGACTAACTATTTCTCCACTTAGGATGCCCCCTCCATCATCTAAATTTCTTTCCACCGTCTCCGCCTTCATGATCGTCTCTGGGCCTGACGACCAAGTTACGCCTATCGAGGGGGCACTGAACACCATTGCGGCTATTCCTCACCTTAAATACCTCAAGTACTCCGGGTACCATTCCTTCTCGTTCCAAACCAGCCACATCCTGGACTATCCTCGCGTCGAGGTACTTCCTCATCTTGAGGAGGTAGATGTCACAGTTCCTGGCTGTGGCCTTGACATCTTGCAGTGTTTGGAAGCACCCACCCTTCGATCCGTACGTCTCGATGGGTCAAGGGAGGATGGCCATGCAGAAGATTGGGATGACAAAGGCGTTACTAATGTGTCTGCCTCACTCAAGCGCTTGCCTCAGCGAGCACCGCGCATTCAGAGGCTCGACCTCCATCGCATTGAAGAGCTGCAAGCCGACACATGCGAGTGGCTTTTCAGCCAGACTGATTTTGCTCATCTCGAAGAACTCCGCATCGAAGATTCAACCATGACAGACGAAGCGTTTACCCAATCAAGTTCACTTGGTCCGTGCCTACACCGGCTCGAGCTCATAGACTGTGAAGATATAACAGGCAACGCTTTAATCGCTTATATCGAGGCCAGGCAGCCGTCAGGGCATGCGGGGGACTTCCAGTTATTGGTGAGTGGGTGTCAAGGAGTGGAAGACAAGCACCTGGCCGAATTGTCCCGTTTTGTAACTGTTGAGAGGGTTGATGATAAGCGCGTCAGCCTGAGCACAGCCCAAGTCAATGTTGTCTACTTAGGCCTCGGATAGCTGGTAGTGTCATGAGCAGAATGATTATTCTGTCAATTGCCGGCACTGTAAGAAGAAGGCGTGGGCTTCTGGCCAGCCGTATGGATGGAATTCACACGATCTTTCCTGAATCACATTTCAAGCTCCATTTCCTCATCACGCTATATCTAAGTGATTTAACTCACACCAAATACTAGGCGCGGTAACAGCTGCTCGCGTCCCATTCTGGTTTATCAAATAGTGTCGATAAGGTATATTAACGCGAGGTTCTAGAATTTGAATGAAACTATATAATCTGACAAGTGCACATGCAATCCCAAGCCACTGAGTCCACATACATGTGTGACTGAGCCAATGCTATCTCCTCCATATTTGTGGAGCCCACCAAGCTGAGGCACACACATCATGTGTCCATCTGATATCACAGATCAATCGGTTGACACCAATCGAGATCATTACCCCACAATTTGATCCGAGTGCACATGTCATTGATCCGGATCAAGGCACAAAACATGTCGAGCTGTCCCTGCACGGCTCTAGCAACATTTCTTACTTTTCTCTCTCACAACTCCTCTCGCACTGGCAAACTTAAATTCGGTAGGAATATCACATGTCTAGTTAATTCCACTTGTATGTAGTAAGTATTCACTTTTCTTCTCAATTTATTACTCCACGGTGAGCTACTCTTCATCACATGACTTCTGTCTTTCAACACCACCCAGCTATTTTCTCTGTAGTTAAATATTCTTTCATGTATGAATATAGTAATTGTACTCATATCGACCCATCGTTTGGAAGCTATTAAATGCAGCTGCTATCGTTTTGGGGCGCATACACCAGGTGTATGCACGGATAACTCTGTTCGATTCGGCTTCTATAACAGCTTGAATTATATTCCTCGTCACCATGAAACATATCTACTTTGATTCCCAAGAATGGGCACCAGCCACGCGCAGCAGTGTACCGTGCCTGATGTTCTGGCGAAACTGTTTGGCCTCAGGGTCCTGGCCCTCTAAGAGCCGTCTCAATGGCTGAGGGAGCACTGGCAGCTCTGGAAGCTGCACCTTTCCTTCTAAACAGCAATCACCAAATCTGGGCCGCCGATTTGAGGATTTCAGCAGGCGTTCTGCCATCCAGTGTAATGCTCCACAGTCAGGGCAGGGAATAACCATGGGACCCAGATCATGATGCTGCACATCTGCCTCAATTATTCTAGAGCGACCAAGTGGAATAGGAGAAGGAGGTCGCTGAGGACGCTGCCGAGGTACAGGGAGTGGCTGAGGAGGCCGAGGAGGTGCAGGGAGTGGCTGAGGAGGCTGAGGAGGAGCAGGGAGTGGCTGAGGAGGCTGAGGAGGAGGTGCAGGGAGTCGCTGAAGAGGCCGCAGAAGTGCAGGGAGTAGCGGAGGCATTGGTCTTATTGCATTGGCCTGAGCACGCAATGCTGCCACTCCTGCAGAACCTACTACAGGAGGTCTAGGAGCTGGTTGTAAAGGTGCCTGCCTGGGTCTTCCCAAGGGCTGTGCTGGGATAGGCTGTATACCAGCAGTGTGAGCACGCAAATCTGCCACCGCTGTAGAGCCTACTACAGGTTGTCCAATTCCAGCCACCTGAGCACGCAACTGAGCAATTGCTGCAGAACCTACTACAGGAGCTGGCTGTCCAGCGTCAGGCCTATTTCTTCTGAGGGGCTGTAATCATGGGATAGCTGCTAACTGTGCACAAAGGGCTGTCACCTGCTCTCCAGGACTGGGATCAGGTGGATATGATGGCCCCGCAAGCGTAGGAGGGTGCAATGGAGCTGGCTGCTGTTTCTGGTGAGTGTTATGGTATTGTACCTGCCTTTTCCTGATGCTTATTATCTTCTTATTTGCCATAATTTCGCTTTTTTGGCTTTTTTTAGGCACTTTTCAAGTGACATTCTTTCTGTCACTGCTGCACTTGCTACCTGGCTGTTTCTGGTGAGTGTTATGCTATTGTATCTGCCTTTTCTTGATGCTTATTATGTTGTTATTTGCTATAACTTTGCTTTTTTGGCATTTTGTGGCACTTTTCAAGTGCATTTGTCCTGTCACTACTGCATACCCTACCTGGGTATTATCCCCTTTCTGGTAAGTTTTTGTAACTGTATCTGCTGTTTGCAGTATTTATATTAGGATCAGTGGCTTTGCAATCCGTCTGAGATACCCGCACAGCCTGTTTTCCCTGAGTTTGCCTTATTCTACTTGCGATGTAAGTCTGATATTGATATCTTTATTCTCTCTCTACTCTTATGCCTGCATTTCTCAGGGATCCATCTACCCCAGAGAGCATCCGTCGGCAGGTGCATCAAAGTGCGAGGGAGGGGCAGGAGGTGATGACACCACCCAGTCATCGGAGAGCACGTCGGAGAGCGCATATTGGAGCTCAGAACCAGCCACCCCCTCCAGCACTGCCTTTTGCCATCCCTCACCCTCCTTCTAGAAGCAGTGCAGCCGATCCTTTTCAACAACCTGTGGCAGGGCCATCACATCCACCAATGCCTGCGGGGCTATCACTTGCTCCTGATCCCAGTCCTACAGAGCAGGTGGCAGCCCTTTGGGCTCAGTTAGCAGTTATCACACCATGGCAGCCCCTGAGAGGACATAGGCCAGACCCTGTACAGAAACGGGCACCAGCGCACCTCTCAACAGAGCCGAAGCACCTCGCCGCCGTGTACTTTTTCATCCCTGATCGGCTGAACCTGAGCTTGGATGCTGTAAAGCTCGTGAACACCCAATGAAATAAGATAATGCGAATAACATACGCCAGCTTAGGGAAGTTGTGTACCAGACGATGAACAAGCTTGCCTGCGTTTTGTATACCGATTAGTTCGCCAAGTTTTAGGGGGCCTATGGGAATGTAAGTGTCATATTTGGAGAAACAGTGCAAGCGACTCGCCAAACCGAAGTATCGATACCACTAACATATGGTCAGTAAATGCGGGAATATGGCATAAGAGTACGTACAAATTGTTTGCCTTCTGCCTTACGGATTACATCTGCTGGCACACAACGGAACTGTCGAAGAGGCGTGTTAGATGCCCATCTACAGAAAGCCTGAGTTCCTGCTGTTAACACTATACAGAAAGACATCAGCTCACAGTTGTTTATCCACCATTATACATAGATCAAGTGCTGCACGGATCGGGATCAACCACCCACGTTTCAGGCCAATTTCAAAGATAGCGCGCAAAATATTAATGGGAGAGATAAGGTGAAATAGATAGGTGCAATTATTGCCCACGTACCGACCAGCAGATTTCTGAACAAATATCATGTCCGCCACTAGGGCGAAACCTTAATCACATATAAATGATCGACTTCCATGTCATAGTTCAGTCTTTATACATACCGTCGAGTTTAAGCTGAGAGATATACGCTTGAAGTGGTACATTGATCTTGTCAGCTGGCTCTTCCACTGACTCTTCAACAGGGATGGGGACTTTCTCTAGCAACTTGCCAAGCTCGATCGTTTCCTATCGAATCCGTGTCAGATTAGGCCTCCGAAGAGAAAAAGTATGTCCATGGAACATACATCTCGTCGCACAGGTATGAGCTTGAACTCGTTCGACAGTGCAAATACCCTGATTAATTCGAGGATCGACATGGTGGGCTGCAGATGCTGATTGTACGTAGACATCGAATTGTAGGTGACGTAATGATGTGAAGCAATTCGACCAAGTTCCGTAGACTGGAATTTGCCCGAATGACGTTCGTATTTGAGAAGATTGCATTTCTCGGAGAGAACGGCTGCAGAATGTGCGATATCAGCGCGTTTCTGCACTAACAATGGGCCATCATCTTGATAATCAACGGTGACACCGTACAAGGCAGGCGAAAGTAACATGCGGATGTAACTGATAGCTAGATGACGCGTGTGCTCAAGAAGCGCGAAGACGTACAGATATGTATACCCCAACCATTGCACGGCCTCGTCCTGATTGCGAATCGTCCTTAGAACAATCTCAGCATTTAGGTTGTCAGCAAGCTTGGACACGAATTGAGATTCTGAATCAATGGGTAGCTGTTGATTGAGCAAGCTGAGGTAATACTGGAATTCCGAATGGTTTGTGATAATTATCCCTTCGCCGTATGTATCGAACTGAGGTCATCCGGCCCACCCCAACATCTGCAGAACATCTTGGGATGAAAGCTTGACCCATCGACCCTTCTCAGGGTTGTAAATCTGCGTTCCTTTGATGATGACTGTGTGCGCAGGGAGGTTCCCTCCCCACGCGAGAGTAGTCGTGCACACGAGAAATTGCACATGCCCAGCCATAAAAAGGTCTTCAACCAGTGTTCGATCCTCGCGGGTCACACCGGCATGGTGGATTGCGAATCTGAATGGTAAAGGTCACGGGTAACAGAGTCTGGTTTCACAAATTGGGTGATTGTCGATTTTTCCACGGCTGTCGCGAATGAACCGCGCTGTTTTGGCGGTCTCTTTGCGCGAATAGACGAAAACGAGAGTTTGATTCTTGCCAGCCTGATCAAGTACCTTTTTCATAGCAGACCTCATTCATGACTTGATAGCGTTTAATTGCCTTCTTCTCTGTCACCCCAACAAACTCCTGTTGGAGTCCGCATGGACGGAAAGATGCATCAAAATAGAACAAGCCTTTGCTCTCGTCAACTCTGAGGAAGTTGGCAACGTCCTTATAGTTGAGTAACGTTGCTGAAAGACCAACCAAACGTACGTACTCCTGCGTTTGCTCCATTCGCCTGATCGTCCTCACAACAAGACTCTCCAAGACGGGTCCACGTCCGTCATGCAACAGATGGATCTCGTCGATGATGACGAACCGCACTAGATTGGTGTAGCTAGTGTCAGTGCTCTTGCGTGTTATCACGTCCCATTTTTCTGGTGTAGTGACAATAATCTGTGTCTCCGCAATCTGCTGCCAACGAAACGTGTTTCCTGAAATATCATACTCTGATGAGGAGAAAACCATACCTGGGAATAATCTTGATTCAGCCCCACGACTCCCAACGCCATGCCACCAACCTAGAAAGACCATGGTGAGTCAATAAGCAAAACCGTGGAAAATTACAGCGTGCCATCATCAAGTTGTTCGATTTGTTCGATAACTCACCCTCGACCAAATCCATCTCATTGTCTTCAGTCGCCTCATAGGGAAACCGAACAACGGCCAAGACCCTGGCATTCAACCTGTAAATTACCTGCCGCGGGCTAATGCGACCACCCCTACGTCAGAGGGAAACGTCGAAGGCCCACCTCTTCTTCTGTTAGCTCCTCTGGCGGCGATGTTGCCATAGGCTGCGAAAGAGTGGGGTAAGGGTATGAGTAACCTCTAATAGGATGAAGCAATGAACGTATGGGAGGAGGAGGCGGCGGCGGAGGCAGAGGCGGCACCTCTGGGTCTGGTCTGGGTCTGGGTCTGCAGCAACGGGCGGCGGAGGAGGAGGAGGAGGTGGTGGTGGTGTGGCGGCGGTGCTACTATGGCGGCATATTGAACTACTACATCCTTTTCTTCGTCATTCCACGGCTTTTCCTCCTCTTTGGAAGCCTGCCTGCCTGCAGCAGCAGCAGCAGCGACAGAACCCACGCGATTGACGTCGACTGCGGTCGCAGTTGTTACGCTGGCGGCCTCGGACCTCGCATCTTCTCCCGCCTGCTGCTTCTTTGCCACTGCCTGGCGTTCAGACCATGTCAACTTCTTGCTGCTGACAGGGGGTTCTCGTGCCACAGATGCATTACCGGCACCCGCTCGTTGATGAGAATCGAAGGGATTTACCAGCTTTTTGGGAGCCGGTAAACACACCGGAGTATAAGCAGTCTCCTGAGAGGCCAACTTCAATATATCGATGTTGCAAGCACATCATGATACTCACGACAGGCACGATACGATCCTCCTCGGCAGGTTTGGAAGGTGGTGGTTCCGGGGGGGGAAATTATAGCCTGCAGAGTAGGTGAAAACTGAACGTGGTGTTCCTTCGACAACGAACCGGAGGCCGTGCTCTAGCCGGAGGGGTTGGACACGGAGCTGCTGGCGTGGGCGGCATAACAGGAGGGGAACCATCATCATCCCATGACGGAGTAGTAGATTTAATGGACTAGAATGCCGAAGGGGGGGCCGGTGCTGGACGAAAAGTGAGCAGTTCTTCCCTGGCAGGCGTGAAAGACGTTCCCTAACCCACAAATGTTTCCAAGCGATAACTTTCATCACCAAACACACTTACCACTCTACTACTGATAAGTGTCCTTTGGTGCACCTTTCCACCCATGTCGACTTTACCTACTGGTGTATAATTCGTGCCAACAGGCGCGATAGGTTCTGCACTACGGGTGGTCTCATTGTGCACTGAATAGTTGCACCAGATGCGTCCCTTATGCGTTTCATGATGAGCGCTGGCGACACATCGGAATGAGGTTATGAGTGCGCATCAGGTAAAAGGCAAGGAGAAACACTATAATTTTGGTAAATAATTTACCTCGGTGCTAGCGTTGACAACATGCGTCCCTTCTAGATAGCGGGCCACTGCGCTTGAATGGATGCCTGTGAGGACGAATTTAGAATACAAATGACGGAGCTGCTGGTCAACGTGCGAAACAGGCCCTTCTTCACCTCTGGTACACCATCCCCGCACCAGTTTACTTTTACAAATTTCGATGGCTGGGTCTAGGGCATATAGGTTGTGAGATTTGCTTCAGCTGCCTCCAGGGCAAGGAACGTACATTGGGATCTTTACGCGTACAAAAGCGTACTGTATCGTGGAACAAATTCAAAGTCTACAACAGGTTGGTTAGATGATGACAATGCACCTCCTATCTGAAATCTCTTCAAGTTCTTCCAGGCCACCGGAACCTTGGCTTTCAACCTTATGCGTGCTATTAGTGAGTCTGACTCTGCAAGGCTATCCGAGAGGGCGTACTTTTAGGTCATTTGAACCCTTGTTGTAGGCTAACAACATCCCATCTATATCAGTCCCATCCAGAACAGATTGGTAGGCAGTTGCAATTTCTTTCGAAGATAAATTGACTTGCAGCGGCGACATGAGGGTGTTGGCAAAGAAGTTCCATAGTTCGTACGGTCGTTGTGACACGTCCGCCCTATAAGATCTATGAGAGAGGTGCCGGTTCACTGCCAAGCGCAGCCGCCGGCGCCTCAACACGCACCACTTTTCTCTCTGCACCACCCACTCGCTCAAGAATCGCATCCACTCTCTTTCGCTCAAGTATCCATTCCTTAAAATTCCTTTCTACCCACCCGCCCACGCCATCTGAGCCCCGAGAATGAACAGCAATCCGGGGCGGCATCTCACGTATGCCCTCAACAGGATAGCAACCAATACACATCGTAATAGCCAGTAGTTAGCATAATAATAAGACATAGTACACATCCTACACGGGCCGTGACGAGAGCAGCCGCCGAGCAAGGTCCCGCCCACCCGAGCGGCGACCCTGCTCCGCGCAACCGGCAACCCTCACAGCTCTCATCCCGGCTTGCATAGTCGAAACTGGACGCTCTCTCTCTCTCTCCTGTCGCGCATTGAAAATTGTGAGTCCGACGATTGACTGGCAAGCACGTCCAGCAGAGTCGTCTCCAACTCCCGGTTCATATGCCTTATATTTCAGTTCGGTTGTAGGAGTACTGGGTAAGTATTTCATAACCTCTGATTTGTCTTCAATGTCTATTGATCGAGGGCGATGCATTGTTCTTCCAATAACGAACCTTTAGGTCTATCCAGTCCGATTGTATGTGAACCTCGTCATCTCTGGCATATACTTCTTGATAAGTGCATTCGCTTGTGTCTAAACGTCATGTCTGGAGTTCCACAAAGCCCTCTGCCAACCCTTCGTCGGCAATCTGACATCAATAATACACCTGCCCACCCGAAGTACCGTCATTCGGACCATAATGAGCCAATAAGCGAACGTCACCTGGAACGAAAATGCTCCGCCCTATTGCGGGACATTGGCAACAAAATTCCAGAGGTCCCTATAGACTGGTTTTTGGAGCATATCTTGCCCCCATTGCCGGTACCTCGAGTTAGCGTCTCACAGGTCAAAAAACGACTTTTGAATGAAGGTACAATAAAATCAGTTTTTCCAGAACCGCCGGGCGAAGGCGAACAGTCCTGGACGATACCGCATTGCTTCGATCAGGACCCAGCGCACATAAGTGAAACGAATAAGAAGGATGAAGATGCCGTTTTCAGCAAATTGCCACTTTTCGTCGATCATATCATTGCAGCTTTTCAAGCCGAGGTCGCTGTCATTATTCCCGGTGGCATTGGAAACCCGGACAGTTCTAAGCTCGTACATCACCCCAAAACGTCTCCCGCGCACCCTGGAGATTACCTTATCCGTCCAGACGGTTGTTTCATGCGTTTAAAAGCTTGCGACGGTCCTGGGGAGGATTTAGAGTCACAGTCCGAAACCGATCCCTCCAAGTCGGCACGGATGCCAAATTACTCTTGGTTCAACATTGCATTGCCTTGCGAGTATAAGCTTGGCGCCTCTGAAAGTGATAGGGATGACGTGAGTCTTACTAGCTATTAGGACCACACTTTTCTCATTGGACAATGCATATAGAATATACGAAAAGTTCTGTACGCTATGGCTCACATCATGCGAAAAGATCCGTGTCGCAGATTCACCTATGGGCTCACGATCGAAAACACTCAGACGAGAATATGGTTTGCATGTCGGTCAACGGTTTACGTTACAAAGTCGTTCAACTTCATACAAGTAAGTTGTGCCAGCAGTCATACGGTACATGGCATCGGCATTAATGAGCACCTGTCCCTTGCAGGAGCATGAGAGGTTTATCCATTTTGCACTCTCGTTCTGTTTCGCAACAGAAATCCAAATGGGTTGGGATCCCACTATCGAGCGCCTATCCATTGGCAGTTCCGAGCAGTATAAAATACAGGTTCAGGATAAAGTCACTGGAAAAGTAGTATATGTCAAGACAGTCGAACTCATCGCCGACTTCGGTGCTGATGCTGTTCGTGGACGTGGTACGCGCGTCTGGAAAGCTTTATTGCGGCAATCGGATGGTACCGACATGCACGTCGTCGTTAAAGACGTATGGATTGATGCTGACCGCGTTCGGGAAGGTGACATTCGAACAATGCTTGAAGAACAAGCTTCCAATAATAAGACGAACAAAAACAAGATTGCAAAACACTTCGTCACTGTACTTTTTTCCGGCGACGTCCTCATCGATGGCCAAATTGACGACACCTTCGATTTTATTCAGCGGGGCCACGAAATTCCACCTGACTCGGATGAGCTCAAGCTCCGAGTCCATAAAAGTAATGGCATAGCCGTCTCTGTCAGTACCGGAGGGTTACCTATAACCTATCCAACTATGCCCTTCTTCCGACGCGTATATGGGCCGAAGGCACACTATCGTCTTATTTTCGCACAAGTTGCTCAGCCGATATACTCTATCCGTACTCTGCCCCAGTTTTTCTTGGCGATGAGAGATGCCGCCACTGGTGCGTACTAACTTTCCATTCGATTCGTCATACTTATCATTTTCATCAATCAGCTCTCCAACTGATGGCGACATATCGTTGGGTACACAGGGATATCAGCCCAGGAAACATACTTGTCTGTGAAAATGTTGGCCTGCTGAGTGACCTGGAATATATGAAGCAGGAGTCCGACGTTACTCCTGCTCATAACGTTCGAACGGTACATCTACATTCCTGTTCTGTCATTCGCCCTGATCAAATTGTCTGTAGGGAACAATCAACTTCATGGCTTGTGAGGTTGCCGAAGAAGCGTATTTGTTCAATCCCCGCGCTTCATACGAAGACATGCCGACAGAATTTCGTCACAACCCTCTGCATGACCTGGAGTCACTGTGGTGGATCGCCGTTTGGCAGATTTTCTATTATACGCTACCACCTGATGATTCCAGCTCCTCATCGCCAACAGATCATCATACCACTGAGGACCGAGAAGAGCGGCTGAGCTTACAGGAGCAAGCCTTCTTCAAAATGTTCCCGGAGGATCTTAACAATTCCACAAGGTCTAGAATCATAACGACTCAATTCTCATTTGATGCAATAACCCGGAAGTGCTTCCTCGAGGGGTCAAAGTTGTCCAAGATCAGACACAAATTGAACGCCCTGCGGAGTGATCTCCTTGAAGCATACCTGTCTGCCGAGAAGGATTTCAGCGAGACGCACGCCATCCACTCAGGTGCATATGTTCCGGTGGAAAATGAACTTAAAGGTATCCACGAGAAGTTCATCGAGACCTTCCAACTTGCGGCAAACATGGCCCCAAGTTCTACCCTTACTCCTTTGACTTCCACGTTGCAAACGCTGGGCAAGCGTTTGACTCAGACCGGTCGTGAAGGAGGCGACGATGGTAGTAGCGCTGGCCGGCGCGTGAAGCCCAAAGGAGGGTGAAGTTGGTGCGGTCAAACACGACTCGGGCTTAGGCTGCTGCAAGGCTGCTGACGACTATTGCCACCATAGGCTCCGAGTCTTTATGTATACTGTGTATTGAGTGTATTTGATGATAATTATCGGCAGATTCGGCCGGGATGAAAGTTATGTGAGCGTGGAAATATTTTAAGTCAGAACCACCCATGGTACGGCGCCAAATTGAAGTCCAGTTCCACATGCAGTGCATGGCAACCCGGCCGCAAGAAGAATGTCTACGGACGTACTGAACCACCTAACCCTAATGTTAGTCATACAGTAGGTCATTGTGGGTGTTGTTAGCCGCCAACGACGCTTACCACGACGACCTCACGCTACGAGGGCGGGAAGGTATCCGACGATCCTATGTCGGACGCTATCGCACAGTGGCATGCGGAGCCTGGCATGGATGAGCGGTGACATTGCTTCGTCAGACCTGGAGGGAGGTGATGGGTCATGGAATGCGTACGAACTAGTCGATGGGATTTTCTCCAAGACTCAATCTACTGGCTGCCCGCAGCATCCTGTTCGCCGGCCTTCCATCCAGGGATGATCCAGGGTCTCTCATTCTGTTTGAAGACGTCGGAATCACATTTCCCGACTTCGCCATGGACCCCACACAAGACTTGATCGCGTATATGCATAGCCGTCTATCTGACGCATCCAGGCATGTGTTGTTTGCGAATGTTCTCCTTCCGCGGTATGTTTGCTCTGCTCTAGCATTCTTCTCACGCATGTCACGCTTCATTTCCGGACAATATCTGACAATAAGGCGCACCCGCAAGATAGGTTTGCAGCCCATGCATAGCTTCTAACATCGTTTCAACATCGTTTCCTTGTGCTCATATTTATACCTCGGATTCAGCTCCTCATGTCTGTAATGTTTCCATCCGATGTCATTGGGGCCGTAATCCAGATCGTGAACGAGATCGTAGGCTTCGTGTGACAACTTGCATACCCTGACTGCTATCTCTAGTCGTAAACTAACCTTGCTGCGCTTGGCGACTTTGCGTTCGTCTCGGACCGGGCGTACGTGCTCACATCCCCAGTTCCCACCGCCTGCTTCCGGGTATACACTTTTTGGTATAAATCCGGATGGTAATGAATCGCCTGTGTCGCCCTGCCTTTGTGCCACACTTCGTCTTCCCGCCATGCGGGAAGGAGCGACTGCGTCATTGCTTGGCATACATACAGGCCCATTCATTACCAACTCTTCTCAGCGGTTAAGGCCCCCAAAGGTGTTTGTTACTGCCCCACATACCCGCATTCACACCGTCAGTATCGACCTTGCCCATGGTCCCAATCCTCCAGAGCCTCCCGCCTCATGTCTTATTGTTATTCGTAACAAGGCCTTTCCTTGCTTATGCAGAACATCTTGAACCTGTAGATGTCCCCTGGGATGATTGGGGTCCGGCACATACACGTTGGATTCCGGGCGGCACTGGTTCCCTATGGCTGCGATCATTCACGGCGAGCGCTTCATACGTCTATATACTCCAGCAGATGACGGTCCAGGTTATATAGAGATGTATGACTTCGGTGTGCTGCATGTGCCTCCATCATGGGTGACACGGCAAGAAACGATCCTCTGTTAGACAATGTCTTCGCGTCGCCTGTCATCTATCGGCTCCCATGTCAATATTAGCCAAGCAAGAAAACCTCCCTTACTCTGGGTTTATGCTCAATGAGGATCGTTTGGTCGGGCTCAAGGTGCGGGATTGTAACATTACTAGAGCGGGCCTTAGTAACATGTTTATCAGCGACACTGGAATGACGACACAACGAGCGTTGATGTGTTCGTGTTGTGACCACCCCTGTGTCACTATCCATGCATCTATCTTTTCGATATCCTCCGGAGTGAACTCCTTGAATGTAAGTTGGCCAGCCAATGTTGGATAGTTCTGCATGAACTCCAGCTGCGCATGTGAGGCCTGTACACCACAGTGGTCAGCTTATACAGGAGGACTAACTGTTGCCACCCATGTGTTTGTATGTTAATGCATTCACCAGCTCAGGTCTGTTCAAGCCAGATCGGCATGTTGGGAGAACATCTCGACGGCAGTATCGATTTAACCTTGTTGCAGGCTGAGCTGTGCGAGCGTTGCCACAGCTGCCTCGCAATTGGGATCTATTACTAGTACCTCACGGCACAAAGTCTCGGCTACGACATTGTCCTGCTTCCACTGGTAGAACGCCAACCCTTTGTTGACCAGCGGAAGAACATTCATCTGTGGCCGCCTTGAATTGGGATCAGAGCAGAATTATACATGCTGTGGGCGCGACAACGGATCAACGAAACTTGCCCAGGTTGTGCACGGAGCTCACTCACTGCAAGGCGCGACATGATATGTAGCTGCGTTGCCTCTCAGGCAGATAGCTCAACTATACTTGCGGATATGACCGAGTACGTACAAAGCCACGTGCCAATGATTGACACTGTCAAGATTGGTTTTCAGGTGTTAATATCGTGTATTAGTGAACACAGCGAATGCCCGAATAACTTGTGCCAATAAGTATGCCGTTCAGTAAATAGGTGAACCAATGAATGTCCACAAGATAAGAGGGTTGCCCGAACGGAGCTCGCCCTATCTACAGTCGTAGCGAAATAGCCCGTGGCTCTTGACGATGTAACGTGCAAGGTGTCACGGAAGGGCCATCTGAGTAGCGACAGTCCCTTCGCCGGCGAAGGTGCTCCTTTGGAGCCCTTCGCCGACAGCACAGCAAATAGTTCGAAGGCTAAGGTAACAAAGATGAAGTATGAGAACTCACCAGTGATGCCTAAGTCCTCTGCTGGTCGAAGATAGAAATCTCCAAGAGAAGGCTCAAGACGATGATCACAGCGAGGTCAAGTTTGCACAAGATGGACGACGTATAATAATTGAACTGGGGAATATACATGTGAATGTAAACTACTTAATCGAATGCTCATATGGTATCAGCGAATAGGAAAGAGGCCGTTGTGAGTCAGGGTTGGATAGGGGTGCGCAGTCATGATACTAAGCAGATGGAATCAACATACAATAGAGTGAGGGAAGAGTGCGAACGTGAAACGACGGAGAGTAAAGGTGGCGAAGGCACTTATGTACAAAACCATGTCTTGGGACCCGCATACATTCTACCCTGCACGGGCTCTTCATCCACTGGGTTGATCCCACACGACCTACGGAAGGGACGTCCCGCGAACACACTTTGGCCATATGAACACCCAAAAGGGTTGGATTAAGAAGATGATGGGGTTAGTGATGAACCATCACGCCGGGTAAATGGTATCGATCGTATTTGATGGCATGCCTGCTGGCGAAATGTGTGAGCAGCGAATAGCGGTTCAGAGAATGGGGCGAACAGCGAATAGAGCGGATGTAGGGGAAGGGTGGTCGGAGTGTGAGGCGAACTCAGGCGAAGGTGCTAGGGAGTGACGAGGGGGAACATAGAGGCAGTGGGGTAAGAGAAATACACAGGTCATGACAGACGCGCGCTTCAACTCTGGACGCCGAGAACACAGGCTTCGATGTCTTCGATGAGGTCACAAGTACGCAGTACCATACGGCGACTCTTGTCGTCTGTTTCTGCCTACCACCCACCTCGAACACTGCGAACAATGAACAACGTTAAGGGCATGGTAGCGTATGTCCACGATCACTTCTCTAGTGAGCCAACTGTTCACTCTCCACCCCGAAGTATTCCCGCAGCAATCAAAGTTGCAGGAAAGGCTCTTTCACTTGCACTATCTACTGTATACTGACTCTTGGCCATGGCAACAGACTTGAGATGCACCCATCTTCCCAATGTCACACTGCTCGGCAAACGTCCTAGTCATTGCTTCGTGAAACTCGTCGTCGATAAGGACACCCCGCAGAAGACTGCGTTTTCTGCGAGAGGCAATACTGCCTCGTGGAATGAGCCATTCTATTTGTGCGTGAATTCCAGCGTTATGGTCTCAATGTGACCTTAAATCCATCCACAGCTTCAACTTGAATCGGTCTTCTGTGTTGGAAATTGAAGTATGTGGGCATCATACCATCGGCCATGATGACTACATAGGCGGTACGAAGGAAAGGATTGAGTTGCTACTTGCGGGAGGAGCAACTGGCGGTCAGTCCTTTTCACTCATTGACAGAATGTATGCGTAATCATCGAACACAGCAGCCGTTGCTCGCAAATTGCGAAAATCAGATAAGGCAGGGAAGATCCAAGAGGTTCAGACTGTCCTAGAGTTCACCATTACGTCTTTCGGGGGGCCTGGCGAGGCGTGGGAGGCGCAGTTGAACGAAGCGGTCAGCGGAATGGAAGCGGTCGATGAAATGTTCTCCCCACCGTCCCTAATTGTTAGTGCAGGGGCTGGGGTCGATGTCGCGACTTCCACCATCGATAGTTTGAAGACAATATCGACGACTTGGGCTACCCTCATGAACAATATCAGGCTGTATACCGATATCGTGGATAAGGCCTCAGAGGTATGATTAGGTTGGTCGCTCCCAGGTCATCTCATTGACATGGTGTGCTCTGAGTCTAGGTCCATCCTTATGCGGAAATGGCATGGTCTACCTGTCTCTTGCACACAATGTACGTCTATGACATACACCAATCAGATAAATATAGCTGACATCTGGGGATGACTCTATTTAGACGGTCATTGCTCAGATGGACCGGGACGATAGGATCCATGGCCTGGCGAAAATCATTGGTGACACCTATGCATTCGTCCATCTGGCAGAGCCATTGAAGAAAATTGAATTGCACAAGTCAATTATCTTATTGTTGGAGGAGCAGACATTACAGTGCAGCTACTTTGTCCGCACCTACGCAAAAAACAAGGGTTTCCGTACGTCGGACCTACTGTGACGTGGCCATAGCTGATGAACTCTGTTCAGGGAAAAGAACCGTGGAATATCTAGTCTCCGAGATCGAGCAATACCTGGAATCTTTCGACAAACTCCAGTTGGAGTTACAACAACTTGGCGTGATTCATACTGAAATCACTGTACAGCATGTTGAAATCACTGTACTACATGTTCTGAATGTTGTCGAGGAAATTGGCGAGTTTTCTGATTTGCAGCCTTTACCCAGGCTAATACACCTTGCAACTAGCTGGAGAAGTTCCACTTAATGACATGCCCCATGCACAGGGAGCTCGTTTCGATCCTAATAAGGGATGTCTGCGGGGTACTCGGGATAAAGTTATCGTGGAGATATGTAAGTGGGTCAACCAGGAGGATAGCGGCGATACCCCCCGGATATTCTTCTTGAACGATGTTGCAGGTGCCGGCAAGTCTGCAATTGCTCACGAGGTCGCTAAATGATTTGACAGGCTCAAACATCTCGGATTGTCATATTGTTTTAACCGCGCTCATCAGGCCGAACGCTCCCCCAGCAATGTCTTTAGCGCAATTGCTTGTGGTCTAGCTGATCTAGATCCAAAACGCAAAGCGTCTTTATTGAGAGTGATTGGGGAGAATTGAGAACTTCGAACAACATTGGTGCCTAGTGAGCAATTCAAGAGGTTCATTCTAGATCCCGCCCAGGGCCTAACCACCGTTGGACCGACGGTGATCGTCATTGATGCATTAGATGAGAGTGGAGATGAGGAATCTCGCCATGGGCTTTTGTCTGTTCTTGGCAAAGAAGCTGCAGAACTGCCATCCAATTTCCATGTTCTAATCACTTCCCGTGCCGAAAAAGACATCCAGGATGCCCTTCTTGGGAAGAAGCACGTCCTTGCCAAGTCCATAAAGGAGATTGACCCCAACCCTGATGAGGACATTTCCCTCTTTGTGCAAGCCCAACTGGGCAACATTCCTGCCCTCAAGCAGAAATGGCCCAACAAAGCTTGGTGTAGATTATTAGTCGAGAAATTGGAAGGTCACTTTCAGTGGGTGTCCATGGCTTGTTGATTTGTCAAAGGAGATGGGAAGGGTGGTTGCGTTCCTGTTAAGCAACTGGAGGAACTTTCAGCCAAGAACCTCACTGGAATGGAAAATCTGTATCTTGGTATCCTCAAGCAGATATTTGGGCATGGTGATGACTTGACGGACGAATGCAGACACCGGGGAGCTCCTTTCAGCACCATTCGAAGGCCACACCCACTGGGTCACGTCGGTTGCGTTCTCGCAGGACAGCAAGCGTGTAAATAACCTAGATACCATACATGTACTCTAGTTATTACATCATCCCAGTGGGCCCCTTAGGGACCCACTGTATAGTTTATCGGTTCCCATCGCATCTTACCCTTATACTGTCACTATGTAGCATCAGAATACCACACCTTGGTCAAGTTCTGTGTGCCCTTGTGACTCAAGGCATAAGATCGTCATCTTTACACCTTTTTGAACTATCCTGCGGTTGATTGCCGCGCGACCAACCGATTGTGGATTCGAAGCAATCTTGAAAAAGATCGCTGTGTCGACAACTAAACATTGTTGAGACCCTCCAGTAGACCTTCTACTGTCAGCTGTGAGCATGATGATTCCACGCAGTCGAAGACGGACACGAGCGACAATCCACGCAGTCGAAGATGGACACGAGCGACAAGCTCGTGGTCCACACCACAGGCACAGCCCAGTGACACCACGGCTGACGCTACCCTGGACCAAGAGGCCAGGACATTAGAAGACGGAGAGATCGTAGATCTCACCGCCCTCGTCCCCCCAATGGAGGACGAGGAAAATCCCGGCCATGTCTCGTCGAGCGTGGTCGAGGAGGAGACGACGCCGGGCAACAAGCCAGCGCCGTCCCCCCAATCCCCTCTGCCCAGAGACAAGGGAAAGGGCAGAGAAGTCTCGCCGTCGTCAGACGGCAGAACATCAACGTCGAGGCGGGCACAAAGCCACGACTCGAACCGCCGCTCACGAGTAGAGCGACGACGATCGTCCCTGAAGGGGGACGACGGCAAAAAAGACGAGCCCCAGACGATGGTCAGGGCTCGGAATACTCGAGCTCCAGTCGTAAGAGCTCGAGAGCTCATGCCATCGACCAAGAGATGGCAGAGGCGCTGAACAAGCAGGTGCAGGCTGCGCTGCACTGAAGCACGCTCACATGCCACAAGCACGATCAGCTAGCATCGCAGCTTGACAACGCTGCCTCCGCCTTAATGGCAATCAGCAAGGAACTCCACCAGGTGGAGGAGATCAGGCTGCAGGATGCAGCCATGCTAGAAGACGTCCAGAAGGCCCTCCGCCCACGCGGGGAACGCGACACAACACGTCTGAGCTCGCGACAGTCCGCAGCTAACGAACGCGATCATGACACGGAAGACCCACAACGAAAGGAGTGGGACAAGCAGCGAATGCCACCGCCAGCTGTCCTGGTCGAACAGGATGTGAGGTTCAGGAATGAACCTCAGGAGCAACCGGCTGCCCCAATGGACAGCCGCAAGACGATCCAACAGATCGTCAGGGAACAGGTCGCCTCAGAGCCTGACTCTGAAACGACGACCGAGAGCTTAGAGCTCGAAGTCGCGCACTGGCAGCGTAAAGAGGCCCCAGCCGCATGCCACCATATGCAGGCCCTTGAGCTACTAGCGAAGAACGCTGAGGAAGCAGTGGCCCACAGCCACACCGCTCAGCTGCCCGACGAGCAGCTCACGCGAGCCGTGCAGGACGCATGGCAAGCGCACGCAGCCTACAACAGCAGGCTGCAGATCCGCAACGTGGGACTGACCGGGGACACCAAAATGCCCCCAGACTTGAGAGCAAAAAATGCTCCCGATCCCGATCCGGGCATACAACAGCCGCGCGAGCGATCCATGGCCCCAACGGAAGGCCAGGGAATCCCGGACCAGGCTGACGTTGTACCGCTGGAGCCGTACGACGGGATCACACGGATGATCCGCGTGGCGTTAGCAGATGCTGCGGACACAGACCCAGAGAAGTCTGTGCTGGCGAAAGCCAGCATGAAGCTGGCTCACCCCGAGCCATACACCGGGGGATCTGACCTCGAAGAGTTTGAGATCTTCGTAGCAGCCATCTTACGATGGCTAAAATTGAACTGCCTCCTAGGGCCAACCAGCATAGACATGCAGTTCAGCTACGTGGGCAATCACCTCACCGGTGAAGCCCAGGAATGGTTCCTTCGAAACGTTGAACGCTTCGATCGCCAGGTCCGCAGCTGGACACTGGAAACAGTGATGCAGGGCCTTCAAACGAGGTTCCTGCACACACTGACGTACCATCACGCATCGAACAAATTCAACGCGGTCATGCAGGGCATGAAAACCGTTCAGGAGATGCTGAATGAGCTCACGAAATACGCGGCACGTATGGTACAGCCGCCAGACGATTACACATTCCGGAGACGGTTCGTGTCGGCGCTGCGCAACGAAGTCCTCAAAAAGGGCTACAACGCCGAGAGCAGCTCAATAGAGCAGCTCTTAGAGACCGCCCAAATGATCGAGGAAGCATCCCAATACAATATGGGGATGCGCCACGCAGAGAGTGCAGCGGCAACGGCCAGCGCTGCCCGGCTCACAGGAAGCAAGCCGTTGACACAGACAGGCCTGACAGGCCCAGCCTGTTCTCAAGAAGTGGAGCGGTGCAACGGCCGCCTCCCCCACGCCCAGCACAAGCTGGACGCCCACCTGAAGCTAAACAGCCTCAAGCATCAGGGTCGTCCCTGCGACCTGCCCCACCAGCGAAAGCGTTGGGCTGACCTAACGATCGGCCCAGCGGCAACCAAAGCAGTACCACATGCTTTGAATGCAGCCAACCTGGCCACAAGAGAGCAGAATGCCCCCGGCTTAAGTCCGGCATCAGGACAGCGGCCGCGAGGCACGAAGAAGAGACCGAAGATCCAGAGACGGATCTCGGTCAAAATTCTCTCCATCAAATTGATGAAGAGGGGGAGGGTGATGCCCAACCCAATGATGCTCCAGAGAACGGAGACGCGCCCGCTGAAGAGTGGGATCCAGAGCCGTCCCAATATTACAAATGGGATGAAGAGGCGGAGGGCGCCTGTAAGGGCAACCCTGGCTAGTTGTGGAGATCACACTACCACACAACTGACAAGGGGAAATCCAAAGTATGTATAAATGAACGGAGTATACAAGAGAGGGGATTCTCACCTGACAAGGGGAAATCCAAAGAGAAAAGTCTAAGGACCCCCAATGTCAGCGAGCCCGTATTATACTACGCTGCGCAGCCAGGGACAACACTTGGCACCCGCCATAAACCCTGCATCCCCCTGACCCTTGATCGACCCTTGATGCCACCTATTATGCGAGTCGCTTGATTTCCGACACTGTTCTGGGAGTGGAAGTCGGAAATTGGAGTGGAACTGGCAAGGCGAACAGAACTGGTGGAAGTTCTCCCAGAAGCGGAATCATTTCCGAAAGCGGAGACGGAGATGGAATCGGAACCGGAACCGGAGTCGGAAATGGAGTCGGAACTGGGTGTGGTGTCGGAACTGGAAATGGAAAACAGGGTGTCCCCTGACAGCGCCACCTACAGGTCCAGCGCGATCAGATTCACGTCGGAGGACGAAACCGCCATGAAAGTCATGGCGGCACGCACGTCGGTCACGCCAGACAAGGCGGCCAAGCCGGTGTATCACCACCGAAGCAAACATAGGACACGGCCAACGCACCCACGCAGTGAGAACCATACCCTGTCGGGGTACTGGGAAATAAATGGTGTAAAAGCCCACTGCCTGCTGGATAGCGGCAGCGAAGGGGTACTGCTATCCCCTGAGTTCACGCGAGCTACAGGGATGAAAACATTCTCCCTGGAGCAGCCAATCGCGCTGCAGCTAGCCTGCATAGGCACCCATTCCACGATCAACTATGGAACAAACACGACCATCAAATTTGGTCGTGAAACATACAACGAATATTTTGATGTGGCAAATGTCGAATATTACAACGCGATCTTAGGGACGCCATTCCTAAGGAGATTCGGCATAACCCTGGACTTCTCAAGCCCAGGGACAATCCGCAAGGGGAACAAAGTAATCCCCACGGGCAAGGTCTTGTTCGACGATGATGGATCGACGAACGAGGACAAGGGACCACGGGTGAGCAGGACCACCCGGGCACCGAAACCAAACCTGGCTCATTGAAGCCAGGAGGACGAGTCGCGGAACGACTTGTCCTCGAACTTGCCCTACAACCATAGGGAGAGGCGCTCTCACCTAACAGTGAAAGCGATGGGGAAGAGGAGAGCGGTTCTGTGTGCCACGGGACCTAATAGACGCACACAGTGCCTAATGGCTTCTAAGCCAACCACCACCACCACCATCATCCTCAAGGATGATGATCTTCCTCGCCTCCGCGAGGAATGGATGGAACGAATCACTGACTAGTCAGTGGAATTCCATTAGAACTCCCGCCACTACGGGAGATCAACCATGAGATCAATCTCATAGATCCCAACAAGCACATGCGGTATCGACTACCGAAATGCCCCGAACACTTCCGAGAGGAACTGTCGGCTAAGATAGAAAGATACACCACTGCAAAGTGGTGGATTCCGGCAGTTGCGCAGCAGGCCGTGCCCATGCTGTGTGTGCCAAAGAAGAATGGTACATTACGAACCATCTTCAATCTGCGTCAGCAGAACGTGAACACGGTGAAGGACGTCACGCCCATCCCGGATCAGGATATCATCCGCAGCGACATGGCTCGCTGTCGGTATCAAACAAAACTCCATATGTCGGAAGCATACGAGCAGATCCGGATTCATCCAGATCACATAGCAAAGGCTGCCTTTGCCACGATCCTTGGCACCTTTAGGAGCCAGGTGATACAGATGGGAGACTGCAATGCCCCATCAACGTTCCAACGGCTGATGACAGCCATTTTCCGCGACTGCATAGGTCGCTTTGTAGGGGAACAGCTGTTCAACCAGCCAAGGAAGGCTGCTCAACCAGCCCTAGTCTGTTCTTTTTGTCTTGACAACATGTAAAAACACATTTGAAGAATTAACAGTATCTGTATGCTGTTAATATAACTGGGGAAAGGCTTTTCAAACATTCCTCTAGTTATCTTATATTTTTCCTTATTTTTCCAAAGTCTCCATGGCTCAAACTACCATTTTTCTGTCATTACAGAGTTGTGGATCCTCTAGCACCCACAACTCTGTTCCGGGCGCTCTATTTCAAACTCCGCCAGGCACCTCAGTATTTCCAGCTGAGTCCCAAACAGTTGCTATATGCAGCCATAGCAACTGTGCAGCCTGTTTGGCTTCACCAAACAATGGGGATCATGGTCAGTCATGACAACAAGGCTGTACTGTCCCAGCTATGTGATGATGGCAAATGGCGGCCTGTGGGGTTTGTCTCCAAAAGCCTCAATGATGCTGAACGCAACTATGCCATCCATGACAAGGAGCTTCTTTCTGTGATTCGGGGATTAGAGGAATGGCGCCACATCTTAGAGGGAACAAAGCACAAGATTGAGATTCTCAATGACCATCAGAATCTCACCTACTTCCGCACTGCACAAAACCTGAACCGTCGTCAAGCACGCTGGTCACTCTACCTCTCTCGCTTTGATTTTGAGCTGATCCATCGTCCTAGTCGTCATTCAGCCAAGCCTGATGCACTCTCACGACGCGTGGATCATAAGCGGGGGGAGGAAGACAACCAAAATCAAGTCTTACTTGCCCCTGACTTGTTCCACATCAAGGCGAATCCTCCAGAGGCTGGCGCGCAGTTAGTCCCAGGTGAAGGTGATGCTTTCCTCAATCGAGTAAGGAACTGTGTAGACCGGGATGAAAAGGTTGTCAAGGCTCTCAAAGAACTGGGCTCCTCTGGAAATTTGCGAGGAGAAGAGTGGTCTGAACAGGATGGGCTTGTCCTCTATCACAACAAAGTGTATGTGCCGCTTGATGCAAAACTACGACATGACATAGTGAAAGCGCACCATGACATACCTCTCACCGGTCACCCTGGTCGTTGGAGAACCACTGAACTAGTTGCTCGGAGTTACTGGTGGCCTGGGATGGGACGTTACATTGCAAAATACGTGAAGGCCTGTGACCTGTGCAACCGGACAAAAACCTTCCCTGCTTCTCCCATTGGCAAGCTTCTACCGAACCGTATCCCAGACCGTAGGTGGCAGGTTATGTCTGTTGACTTGATTGTAGAACTGCCTACCAGTCATGGCTATGATGCTCTCCTTGTTGTCGTCGATCGCCTCTCAAAGCGTGCACATGTCATTCCCACCACTTCAGATGTAACTTCGGTGGGAGTTGCCCGACTCTTCCGTGATCATGTTTGGAAACTTCATGGGCTCCCTGAAGAAATCATCAGTGATCGAGGCACACAGTTCATCTCCCAGTTCATGCGTGAACTGAACAAACTTCTTGGTGTCAAAGTCGCTGCCTCTACTGCTTATCACCCCCAAACTGATGGACAGACTGAAAGGGTTAATCAGGAGATTGAGCAATACCTTCGACTATTCGTCAACCAGCGTCAGGATGATTGGTTTGAATGGATATCCTTGGCTGAGTTTGCCTATAACAACCGAATCCATGCCTCAACCCAGACTACACCCTTCATGTTGGACAGTGGCCAACATCCAAGGCTGGGACTGGAACCAGTTCGGGAAACTCGACTCGAGGCCCTGGATGAGTTCACAACACGGATGGAAGCGGCCACAAGAGAAGCTCGTTCGGCCCTGTCCAAGGCAGCAGAGGACATGGCACGCTTCTATGACGTGCACCATAAAGCAGCCCCAGTTTATAAGCTTGGTGACAAGGTCTGGCTCAATGCACAAAACATCACAACCACTCGCCCAATGAAGAAGTTAGACCACAAGTGGCTAGGCCCCTACACTGTTAATAAGGTGGTCTCACGAAATGCCTATGGTCTAAATCTTCCTACATCCTTTGGTCGCACACATCCAGTGTTCTCTGTCGTCCTGCTTCGGCCATATGAAGATGACCCAATCCTTGAACGTCATGCCCCTCCACCACCCCCCCTGTCATACGGGATGGAGCCGAAGAATATGAAGTTGAAAGGATTCTAGACAGCAGGATGTTCCGTGGAAGGTTGGAGTATCTCGTGCGCTGGAAGGGCTATGGAGCTGCCGACGATCTCTGGCTACCAGCGAAAGATGTCTCTGGGGCAAAGCGACTCGTTAAAGAATTTCACCGACAGAACCCAGAGGCACCTCAACGTATCTCAGCAGCCACATATATGTCCCTCCCCTTCCAGAGATTTCAGAACTTCACAGAACCTTAAACTCTCTTCGACTGGACAGCAGGCAGGGCTTCTACTTATGATGTCAAGGGTCCAGAACCCCAAAGATAAGCGATATCGGCCTCCGCCTAACCAATTCATTCCGATAAGCTATATATCCCCTCTCCACCTGTGACCGCTCACTTCCACTGCATCGACCCCACCACATTCATCAGCCATGTCCTCGCCCGCCATTGAGCTTGTTGCCCTCCCCAGCTTCACCCAAAACCTCTCTGACCTGCCAAACATGTCACGTGTCGATCCCACCCTCCTGCACTTCTCCGGCTTCTCGTCATCCAGAGCAGCCAGTGAAGCCAAGCTACAAAGGATGCTTGACTGCCGTGATCTCGACGTCGCATGGTCTTCAAAGTGGTCCGTCAGCTCTGAGGACCTCACACCAGCGGAGAGTCAGGCGCCCACTCGCCCTGCACTCGCATTCCTCAGACCCCGACACAGACGAGAGAACACGTACTACGTCGGCGACCCTGTCTTCCTCAACGATGGAACCCCCCTTGTGGAACTCCCTACACTTTCGAAGGCTGGGTGGGGCGGCATTTTCGTAACATGGCAGGAGAGCGAATACGTCGAGCAAGGTTCCGAGGGCCGCACTTGCCCATGGACCCCAATCCCCCTGAGCTCATCATTGACCTGCGTTACCAGGAAGGGAAGGGCCAGGAGAGATGGTGGTCCCGCCTATGGCATACTTGGAAACGATGTCTCGGTGGATGTTGAGGGCTAGGTGGCAGCTGTGCTTGTCGGGACGACAAGCATTGAGAGGGGGGTGATGTCAGGGTTCACGCATTTCCTTCCACAAGTTTCTATTTCCTTCCATGAGTTTCCGTTACCTTCCGTCAGTTTCCATAACCTTCCGTCACATTCCGTCACCTTCCATAACCTTCTACAAGTTTCCGTCTCCCCTATTATGTAAGCCTTGCCAGCGCTATAAGACTGTAGCCCGTGTGGTGGCGTTTCCTCAGCTTGATCTCTGAGGATACCCACTACACAGGCAAGTCCCCATGTATCTATCGTTGGTAGAGTTATAAACTGAGGATACCCACTACACAGTTGGTCATTGTCCTAGTATCGGCTCTTATCTCCTTGAGTATCTTTGGTTGTGGCTTCGTCATTAGTGTTGCCCTCACACTTCTGCCCCTTCTGGTCCTTCTTAGTAGATGAACCAATAAACACCTGCTCTTCTTGCGGGAGTGTTTTCTTCCTGTCATACTGAGCCTTTAGTACCCTAATAATATTATCAGGGACCAATGGCATCCCGCATTCTTCAAGCGAAGTTGTAAGGGCATTCATGACTGCCTCATAGGATGGTGGAAGTGACGCAAGGATTATGTCCATAAATTCTTCTTCAGAAACTCTAGCTCCCATCTCATTAAGACGAGCATATAGGTCTTGGGCCTTGTCCAAGTGATCTCTCAAGTCTCCATCCTCAGGACATCTCATACTGTGGAGTTGTCTCTGCAGGCTGGTGAGGACCATCTTGGGCTTTTTGGTCATTTCATTGACCAGTGCATCCCAAGTCTCTTTTGCTGTCTTCTGCTTCTGTAGCATCAGGGCTAATGACTCTGACACTGAGACGATGATTTGGGTCTTGGCTTGTCCTTCTCTAGCAAGGTATCTCTCCAGCTTCTCCTCAGCCTTATCCATCTGAGTTTCCTCAGCTTCTGTAAGAATATGGCCTGGGGGCATAACTGGAGGATCAGGAGGTCTAGTGACTCTCCCTTCAATATGCTTGAGCAGATTTTTGGACTCGAAATAGCTGATGAGAGTGGCTCGCCACAATGGCCAATTACTTCCATCAGTAGCAAGCTTCTCAACACCCAACAGCTTCTCAGAAGTGTCTCCGGGGCCCATAACCCTGTGGAGGACAGGAATTATAGGCAGTAGGTATGGACTTGTTATTCAAAAGAATAGACTAGAAATCAATTCACTCTCTCAGTGAATTTAGTGGTCACTATAAATATATTATACACTACCTAGAAATCAATTCACTACAGAGGATTTCTAGGTCAATTAATGCAAAGACTACTAGACTAATTTACTTGCCTCTCTCAGTGAATTTAGTGGTCACTGAGAGAGGGGGAAATGTGTTCCACTGCGCATGTACTACTACCCGGCCCTTTAGCGCCCAAGAGCTCGCGCGTCGAAGTCATTTCAGACTCCGCTGGGTGCAGCCGCTTGTGAAAGTAGGAATAACAAGATGAAATAGAGAGATAAGGAATGAGTGGAAAATTTCGAAAATAACCAGAGAAATGGATGCATAATACAAGAACAATGTGAGAAGAAATTGGAAGGCCACACAACAAATTGGATATATTATGCTTGATTTTGGTGCAGGAGCATAAATGCACCCAACAGAAATCTCCAGGAGAAGGCTCAAGATGATGATCACAGCGAGGTCAAGTTTGCACAAGATGGACGACGCATGATAATTGAACTGGGGAATATACATGCAAAATGCAAACTACTTATATTGAATGCTCGTAAGGTATCAGTGAATAGGAAAGAGGCTGTCACGAGCCAGGGTTGGATAGGGGTGCACAATCGTGATACAACATAGATGAAATAAACATACAATAGAGTGAGAGAAGAGGGAGAACATGAAACGACGGAGAGCGAAGGTGGCAAAGGCACCTTTGTACGAAATCATGTCTTGGGGCCCGCATATACACCGCCCTGCATGGGTTCTTCATCTGCTGGGTTGATCCCACACGACCTACAGGTAGAATGTCCCGCAAACACACCCTGCTCATATGAACACCAAAAGGGGGTTGGATCGAGAAGCTGATGGAGTTACTGACGAGCCATCATGCCGGGTAGGGATGTTGATCGTGATTTGATGGTGTGCCTGCTGGCGAATGATGCGAGCAGCGAATAGCCGTTCGGCGAAATGCAAGGAAGGGCAAACAGAGGTGACATAGGGGAGGAGAGGTTGAGGTGGAGGGCGAAACCGAGCGAACATTGAGGGGAGTAGCGAAAGGGAAAATGGGGATACCAAGGTGCAGGAAATGCACAAGTCATGACAATCCGATCATAGGAACACCATTGAAAGAGGGTTGAGCAGAGGAGGTGATAGGCCCAGTGATGACTGCCAAGTCAGTCCAAAGACGTCGATCATGCTTTGACGGCATGGCTATGGTAAATGGCGCGAACAGCGAAGATCGGTTGCCGAACACGGCAAGAGCGATCAGAACGAACATGGAGGTGGAGTGAGAAATGGGAGAACAGGGCATTTGAGTATGGGAAATAAACGCGTCATGACACCATGCCCCCAAGAATGTTTACATCTAAACAGATGTTCCAGACCTTCCTGCCTTCTACTTTGACCCACTTATTAACCCCACCGCATCTCGTTCCTTCTTGCCAAAGAACGCACCTCTTGTGTCACACAAGGACAATATCTTCAGGCCCAATGGTGTGGACGATGACTTTGAGCTCCTACATGAAGTCATGCCATTCCTGTTGAGGACAGGAATTATAGGCAGTAGGAATGGACTTCTTGTTCAAAAGAATAGACTAGAAAACAATTCACTCTCTCAGTGAATTTAGTTGTCACTGTAAATATATTATACACTACCTAGAAAACAATTCACTACAGAGGATTTCTAGGTTAATAAATCGAAAGAATGCTAGACTAATTTACTTGCCTCTCTCAGTGAATTTAGTTGTCACTGAGAGAGGGGGAAACTGTTTCACTGCGCATGTACTACTACCCGGCCCTTTAGCGCCCAAGAGCTCGCGCGTCGAAGTCATTTCAGACTCCGCTGGGTGCAGCCGCTTGTGAAAGTAGGAATAACAAGATGAAATGGAGAGATAGGGAGTGAGTGGAAAATTTCGAAAATAACCAGAGAGATGGATGCATAATGCAAGAACAAAATGAGAAGAAATTGAGAAAGCACACAACAAATTGGATATATTATGCTTGATTTTGGTGCAGGAGCATCAATGCACCCAACAATTCCTCACCAATGCCAAACTTGAGAATGAGTATACTGCAGATGGCATTGCATTATGGTAGGTGCCTGCCCTGTATGACCACCGCAGTGGGTGTACTTGTTATGCCAAGGACATCCCACTTGTGAAGAACTGCTACCTTGCACTTGAGTGCTGCCCCTCTAATCAACCCACAAACGTCCACATCTCATACCAGATCAGTTCACTTATTCACCGAACGGCATACTTATTCGCACAAGTTATTCAGGCATTCACTGTGTTCACTAATACACGATATTAACGCCTAAAAACGAATCTTGACAACCACCATGCTTCAGACAGATGTTGTAAAATTGTCTTGGCCTTGTTCTGTTTGATTGACTTCAGCATCATGTCCATGATATCATGCATGACTGCAGCATGAAGCTCAAGATCATAATGTCACTCAACATGCTGCTTGGTCATGGTCTTGGCTATGCCTTTGCTGTTGTTCTTATACATGCTGGTCAATGCACCAATATGGGCGAACAGACATTCCAAGACAAAACTGAACATGGGTATCCATGATAAGCTTGGTGAGTGACAGGATTTCATGGCATAAGTGGAAGGCATTTCCAAAGTGCGACTTTTTCCACTCCTTAGTCATGAGTGTCTTGACAGGCTTCAGGTTCATGTTGTAATCCAGGTGCAGGTAGTTTAAGTTCTGAAACACATGTCAGAGCTTGATCAGCCATTGGATAAAAAAAAACATGTTTACTTTGCGATGAATGAGCAAATTGAGCATGTTATAACCTTGCCTGCAGACCTGCAGACCTGCCTCCACCCAGTCAAGCTTGGTTGTCTGGAAGAACTTCATAGCCTTCAGCTGTCTGAGTAGATTCTTTTTGGTCACTGCCTTAGGCAGACAATGCTTGAGCTCATTGATGAATGTTCACGAAACAAGAGGGTTGCCCGAACGGGGCGCGCCCTATCTACAGTCGTAGTGAAATAGCTCGCAGCACTTGACGACGTAACGTGCAAGATATTGCGGAAGGGCTGTCTAAGTTTCGACGGTCCCTTCACTGGCGAAGGTGCTCCTTCAGAGCCCTTCGCCAACAGCGCAGAAAGTAGTTTGAAGGCTAGGGTAACGAAGATGAAGTATGAGAACTCACCAGTGATGCCTAAGTCCTAGGCTGGTTGAAGATAGAAATCTTCAAGGGGAGGCCCAAGACGATGATCACAGCGAGGTCAAGTTTGCACAAGATGGACGACGTATGATAATTGAACTGGGGAATATACATGCGAATGTAAACTACTTATATCGAATGCTCGTAAGGTAACAGCAAATAGGAAAGAGGCCGTCACAAGTCAGGGTTGGATAGGGGTGCGCAGCCATGATACAACATAGATGAAATAAACATACAATAGAATGTGAGAAGAGGGAGAACATGAAACAACGGAGAGTAAAGGTAGCGAAGGCACTTATGGACAAAACCATGTCTTGGGACCCACATACATGCTACCCTGCATGGACTCTTGGTCTACTGGGTTGATTCCGCACGGCCTATGGAGGGGATGTCCTGCGAACATACTTTGACCATACGAATGCCCAATGGGGTTGGATTTAAGAAGACGATGGGGTTAATGATGAACCATCATGTCGGGTGAATGGTATCGATCGTTTTTGATGGTGTGCCTGCTGGTGAATGATGCGAGCAGCGAATAGCCGTTCAGCGAAATGCAAGGAAGGGCAAACAGAGGTGACATAGGGGAGGAGAGGTTGAGGTGGAGGGCGAAACCGAGCGAACATTGAGGGGGAGTAGCGAAAGGGAAAATGGGGATACCAAGGTGCAGGAAATGCACAGGTCATGACAACCCAACTATTAGAACACCATCGGAAGAGGGTCGAGCAGAGGAGGTGGTAGGCCCAGTGATGACTGCCGAGTCAGTCCCAGGACGTCGATCGTGCATTTGATGGCGCGGCTATGGTAGTTGGCGCAAACAGCGAGAGTTGGTTGCCGAACATAACAATGGTGATCGGAACGAACACGAAGGCGGGGTGAGAAAATAGGAAAACTGAGCTTCTGAGTATGAGAGATAAACACGTCATGACAGTGGTGTTGGAAAGTGAACATTAAGTCTTATTTTATGTGAATCAATCAAGCTCATTGACTGTGTTTCTTAGTCCCATGGAAGGTCCCCAGTATGCCTACTGCAATCAAGAACATCATCCTATGCTACATCAAGAGCAAGGTGTCATGACTCGTTTATTTCTTATACCCAGTAACTCTATCCTCCCTTTCATCACTCCACCTCTATGATCACTCCATTCGCCGCTCGCATCATTCACCAGCAGGCATGCCATCAAACATGATTGACATCCTCTACCCGGCGTGATGGTTCATCACAGGTCCCATCATCTTCCTGACACAACCCCTTTAGGTGTTTGTATGCCTGGAATGCATTCGTGGGACGTCCTAACCGTAGATCGTGTGGGATCAACCCAGCAGACGAAGAGTCCGTGCAGGGTAACGTATATGCAGGTCTCAAGGCGTGTTTTCGTACATAGGTACCTTCGCCCTCTTTTCTCCCCGTCGTTTCACATTTGCACTCCTCCTTCTTTCTATTGTATACGTGTTTCACCTATTTTGTATCCTGACTGTGCACCCCTATCCAACCCTGACTTATGACGGCCTCTTTCCTATTCGCTGATATCATACGAGCATTCAATATAAGTAGTTTACATTTGCATGTATATTCCCCAGTTCAATTATCATACGTCCATCTTGTGACCTCACTGTGACCATCGTCTTGCACCCTCTCCTATAGATTTCTATCTTTGACCAGAGGAGGATTTAAGCACCACTGGTGAGTTTTTGTACTTTACCTTTGTTACCTTAGTCTTTGTATTGTTATCTGCGCTGTCGGCGAAGGGCTCCGAAGGAGTGCCTTTGCCGGCGAAAGGATTGTTGCTGCTGAACAACCTTTCCATGACACCTTGCACATTACATCGTCAAGTGTCATGGGCTACTTCGCTACGACTGTAGATAGGGCAAGCTCCGTTAGGGCAGCCCTCTTATCGTTTGAACATTTATTGGTTCACCCTATTCACTGAACGGCACATTTCTTCGCACAAGCTATTCATGCATTCACTGTGTTCACTAATACACATTATTAACCCCTAAAAATCCAATCTTGACACAAGGCAGATTGGTGGTGCTTGTATGTTACAAGCTTCTCTGTCTTCTACCATAACTTATTCTCTTGTTTAGCATTGCTCATTACAACCGTGAGCATATTTGGCATAGTGCCTCTGCCACTGTTCTTTGCACATTTGTGAAGCAGGAGGATTTTCTGGAATTGGTGGAGCAACTTAGGCAACATATCAAGTTCCAAGACCCAAATAAATAATGAAGAACATCCCTATATTTAGACTGATGTTCATCAATAATGCATGCACTAAATCTATGATAATGATTCATGTTCTACTGATGCTCATAATGATGCATGACCTTCTCTCACCTATTCCCCAACAAGTTTCCTAATAGCCTTCCTGACAGCCCTTGTGACAAATTTAGCATCCCCCAATGACAATCCAATGTTTGTCTTGATAGTATCTACTGATATGTCCTTTAGTTTATTTAGAAAATAAAACTGGTTTGTTTCAAATTTTCCTCTGAGGGAATTGATGTTTCAGCCTCTGGATTTGGGCCAGGTATGAACCTCCTCAAGAAATTCATCAATGCTAGGAAAATCAACGTCGCCATGTGTTGTAGGAGTGGGCTCACTCTTTCCAGAGTTGGGTGGAGTGGCAGGACAGACCAGATGAATATTTTGATCAAATGCTCAATAGTCATATTGTGGGAAGAAGCTGGGAAACAGCATGACAGGAAAGGAGCCTTGAATGCCCAGTGGGGCATGACTGGGTATGTTCTGCATTGGCATCTCTTTGGGTTTTTCTTTTGGAATTGAGTTTCTTCTTTATAGTAATGGAAGTCTCTGCAATGTGAATTGTTTGGTGGAGTTTTCAGAGTGACACCATGCATCTCAGAAACCTATTTGTGCATTATTGGCAGTGAGTAACATGGATGCAGTGTATTGACATACCAAAGCCGCCACCCAGGATTGCAGTTGATTCCAGGACAAATGTGCATGCTCTCCATTCTTGGTTAGCTTGCAAACTTTCAAAACACAAGTGCTCTTGCTGCAGTTAGAATATTCCGCCTTCAATGCCTCCATGTAATCCTTTTCCTGTTTCCTCAATTGGCCACACTCTTCAATGTCAGACCCTGAGTCAGCATCAGAATCAGTGTTCAAATCTTGGATCTGAGCTTCTGTTTTGGAACCCTTCAAGACTTTGGTATTATTGCTAACACTTCAATCTATCAGAACATGTCATTTACTAGACTCAAAGAATATTAAACAATGCTGCAGCACAACTCTGGGAATAATTTAATATTTGTACCTTGGTTGCAATCCGCGTAAAAACTAGTCCAAGTTAATACAGATGGAAGGCAATACGTTTCTTAGCAGCACTGAACAATAAACTAAAAGAATGTAGGTTCAAGGACACTATCGGGGTCCAAGCGTATTCCAAAATATAAAGGAATGTACTTAGCAGGCGAGTTTATAAATGGACTGCCCTGATAATCTACCAGCGCACAGCAATAAAACGAGGGATGAACGAGTTTTAGAAGTGACCTGTGAAAGTCTCTAATCAGGAAAATCGACTGATCAGATTGTCTCGGGTATTGGAGTGCGAATGGCAAGACTATCAATTGACACACTCACTCTGTAGAATTACACCCCGAGGATTAGTCCAAGTGGCTAAGCAGTAAAGTAACTACTTAACAAGGAATTAGACACTAAAGTAAGTGAATAACCCTAGCTGGGATTAGCAGCTTAGTAAGATGCAAGTCACACGAGGTCACATGGATAGAAGATGTTAGATTGCTAGAATGATGATTCAAGGAGGTCAGAATGGCCTCCTTTTATATTGTAAAATACACAGGATTACGTAAAATGGGGTTCTTCTATCTATTACACAACCAGACGTTAAGGATATACTCAGTATAAGCTGCTACCTGAGATGCCCCATGTGAAACCAAAGTTGCCTTCCGCTTGAGCTCGGTCGAAGCCCAGTGTCAAAGCCAAGAGATAAGCGCAGTGCAGGCTGACGCTCAGACCGAACGTTGCTGACTCATGACGTGCCACGTCCAATCTCTGCCTGCGGCATCCGCTGCAGACTATCATAGGCTCAGCTCGGGGCGTAGTCGATGCCCGATGTCCAGGCCGAAAGATAGGTCCAGTGCAGGCTGGAGCTCAGACCCAGTGTCTCTTGACACGCACTGTGCCATGCTCAAATAACACTCGCATGGAAAGCACCCTCCTGTGAGCCAAATCATTTGTGTGTGTTTGGCTCAAACAGGTTTTTTCTTGAATGCACCATGATGTTCCACCCCAGCCTTGACTCATTCCACGCTGTTCAAATGCGCTCAGTCTAACACTGGAAGCTCTAGCCGCTGCTGTCTCCTGTGTCCACATGGACTGATCTACCGCTACTCACTTCTGCTCTTGGGCTGCTACTCGCTTCGGCTGTTGGGGTAAACTGTGTCTGGATGGCTGCCCGCTTTAGTTCCAGCTCTGGCTGCTTGGGGCTGCAGGCTACACTTGGCTCTGTAGCTGCTCTGGTCTGCTGGCTTTAGCTCTCTCTTATTGTTTCTATGCTGCAGCTGATGACACACGGCCTTCTGCTACTATGAGCGGCGATGGCTATATACACCTCCAAAGGTATGTCCTATTTTGATCATGGTTTGATTTGTGCTGATCAGACCACCGTCCCTTGCACACACACACGCACCTGGCGAAGGTGATGACCTTGTTCCCAAGTTCCCAACCATCGCATCTAGGACATGTCACGTGTTCTAGTAGATAAAAATATATATTTATTAAACAATTTTGGGGGCAGTCAGAATAAATATAGAATGGTGAGGAAGGCCGAGGACGTTTGCGCCCGGCATAATAGGGCGCGTCTGTACCGGGCACAGACTGCGCACATCCTGAACCCAAGTTGAACACCCGAAAGCCAGGTTCAAGCGTACTAAATTCCATTGGCGCACAAGTGCCGCAAGACTGGGCTCAGGTGGCCTCCAGCTTGGAACTCGCACAGCTTGACCGTCTGCCTGTGTAGGCGAGTGATGTCATAAGTAAATATTTGCACTGCTGAAACACACCCTCGTAACTATTGCGGCATGTTTGTGCAAGGAAATTGGAAATAGATAGTCAATCACCTTCCCTGGTTTGCACAGCCTTGCACTGCCCTGCACAGCCCTACACAGTCGCTATGGCATCAAGGGGCCTATTTGGTGTTGTAGCGTTGCATTTGGAGGATCCATTCATCCAATAGGCTTTATCAAACCTGCACCCTAGTTTTGGCTTTGTACATCTTTGTGTGACTTTGTATGCAGCTTTGCACAGCCATGGTTGCTATGATGCAAGTCATGTGCCAGCTGGGTTTGAATTGCACAGGCTTGTGTACGCTGTAGAGGACACATTCAGTCTCAGTGGCTGAGTTTGAGTGAGCCAAGGTACCGGAGTTGTAGGTGCTTGTGCCTGCAACTCCGAGTTTACGGTTCGTGGGAAGCTCCGGTCAGAGTTTGAAACTGAGCAGCTGTGGCAGAGTTGTGGACGTGCATGGGTTCATAACTCTGCCTGACAGAATAAGGTGTTTTTGAGCCAGGGAAGCCAAGTTAAATGGCAAATAAATAAGAGGAAATTCAAGGAATATTTGAATAGAGTTCTCCCAACAATAGCCACGTATATTAGCTACTATCAGCTGGGAAAACAGGGTTTTAAAGCGATTTTAATCCTTTTTTCGCGAGGCTTTTCATTAGCAACGGTTCCCACACAGCTTCTCTCCTCTTTCTGCCCCTGCCACCTGTATTTGCCACCGTTTTTCCTTTTTTTGCCAGAAAGTGCATGCCGAAGCGATGCCACATACTATAATACTACAATATCAGATAAGGCTGCCATGGCGATACATATGTACACTTACATCTTCATCCAGGATGATTTCTACTTCTACCCCACTGGCATCACCCTTTTTCTTCTTTATCTGAGCACTTGTCATGTCATCCTTGAGAGTGGCCCAGTTGTCTTTCCTGTCAAGCTTCGAGAGATGCTTGTCATGCACTCCTTTGAGGCAGTAAGCTGGTTGGGGCATTTTTTTCACATTTTTGTAGCACCCAATGGCTTTGAAAATGCGCTCCTCCATGTCATTGAAATGCACACTAGCTGGGATTTGACATGCTCAATAAATCCTTCTGCTTCGGTACAATCCAGAACATGCAAAACAATTTCTAGATAAAACATGAGCATGTATATAATAAAAATAATAAAATACATACTAGGCTCATCCTTTACCTGTTTGTGAATGACAACTGGCACCTCAGATTCTGAGCCGTCCGGTAGCTCATTGGACTCAGCCTCAGATATGGTTTCCGGTGGAAACTCTTCTTGATCGGAGCCCAGTTCCATCATAGCAGCAAATTGGACCTTTTTCGCTGCCTGACACTTCGGTCAGCCGGTTTCATCAGCTGGCAGATCATTCTGTCAGTTCTTGATGAAATTCCATTATTAGGTATAACATACTGACCATGTAATATTCTTTCCAATGATTCATTGACCATATTATCTCTTTGACATTATACCTTAGCGCACCTGCAGACACAGTGGAGGTAAGTTTTCCTTCTAATCTTCATTCATGGTTCTGACTGGATCTGCGCTTTGTTGCGTTGTGCTCTTGGGAGTGCTCGTTGCAGGCTTGTTTCTGTCTTTTTTAAAGCAAAATAGCAAGTCCTGTGCAGAATAATGGAAGGCCCCCTGCGCCAGTCAGAGCATTGGACTCAATTACCCTGGGCCAGCTTAGGTCTATTATCAATTTCTCTGACACCCGCCTGGGTGGTCGTTCCTCTGCGACCGCACCGGGTGCCGCCGCCTCTTCCTCCTCTCCTGCATGGGGATGCTCCTCTTCTTCATGCTGCAGACTATGTGCAGCGTGCAGTTCGCGATCACCGGCTCAACACTGGCGGCGCACGCATTCATTTTCCTGTTCTACGTGTTGTATGATATTGCATTTACGCCCCTAATTGTGAGCTATACCGTGGAGATCCTGGCGTGCTCAATCCACACGAAGGGGTTCAATATCTTCAACTTCATGATCGCCATCAAGACTCCACCACCATCTGACGCACCTCTGGGCAATGCGATCATATTCAACCAGTCAGTCCCGGCACGTACCACCTCACCTCAGCTGCCTCCAGCCATGCTTACATGCTTGTTTTGTCTTTTTAGATACGTGGACCCAGCACGTTGGAGAGTACTACATCGTATGACTGCTGGCTGCTGTTCCAGCTTGTGTTCTGCTACCTCTTCATCGTGGAGATGCGGAACTCCACGCTCAAGGAGACGTCTGTCCTCCCCCGTGACTCCTGCCTCTACTTCATCACTGACACTGACCGTGTTCGCTTAGGCACAGGATCTTCGATGAGGAGAGCATGCAGGGCATGTTCAGCCAGGCGGCGGCGGTCACAGGGCTCGCGGACACACGTGAGAGCGAGCTCGACGAGAACTGAGAAGGCATCGCAGTGAGGCGGGCTGCGATGCAGTCTTTACACCTCCTCATACCCCACGAGCATCTCCGCCCTGCTCCCAAACAGAGTGACATGCACGCGCCTCAGCGTCAGCAACGCAAGGAGGATCCTTAGCTGTGCACCCACCGCAGCATGTGCACACCACACAAAGTGGGTGAGCGCGGGCAGCGCAGCAATGTGTGCGAGCTCCACGCTGGGGAGGACGGCATCGACGCAGCAGTGCGTGCGGCATGACGCCGATGCAGAGGAGGCGCATGCGGGGCCAACGGCAAGCGTGTGGAGGCGGGTGGGAGGCGCATGGCGAGGGTGGGCCAGTGTGCAGGGGGCACGTTGACAAGGTGAAGCGTGTGAGGACGTGGTGCATGGCGGCAAGGCTTGCGGGGGGGCACGCGAGGGTGTCAAAGGGCGCGGCAGGGGCGGCATCGACCAATTCATACATCTCTATATAACCTGGACCGTCATCTGCTGGAGTATATAGACGTATGAAGCGCTCGCCGTGAATGATCGCAGCCATAGGGAACCAGTGCCGCCCGGAATCCAACGTGTATGTGCCGGACCCCAATCATCCCAGGGGACATCTACAGGTTCAAGATGTTCTGCATAAGCAAGGAAAGGCCTTGTTACGAATAACAATAAGACATGAGGAGGGAGGCTCTGGAGGATTGGGACCACGGGCCAGGTCGATACTGACGACGTGAATGCGGGTATGTGTAGCAGTAACAAACACCTTTGGGGGCCTTAACTGAGAAGAGTCGGTAATGAATGGGCCTGTATGTATGCCAAGCAATGACGCAACCGCTCCTTCCCGAATGGCGAGAAGACGAAGTGTGGCACAAAGGCAGGGCGACACAGGCGATTCATTACCATCCGGATTTATACCAAAAAGTGTATACCCGGAAGCAGGCGGTGGGAACTGGGGATGTGAGCACGTACGCCCGGTCCGAGACGAACGCAAAGTCGCCAAGCGCAGCAAGGTTAGTTTACGACTAGAGATAGCAGTCAGGGTATGCAAGTTGTCACACGAAGCCTACGATCTCGTTCACGATCTGGATTACGGCCCCAATGACATCGGATGGAAACATTACAGACATGACGAGCTGAATTCGAGGTATAAATATAAGCACAAGGAAACGATGTTGAAACGATGTTGAAACGATGTTAGAAGCTATGCATGGGCTGCAAACCTATCTTGCGGGTGCGCCTTATTGTCAGATATTGTCCGGAAATGAAGCGTGACATGCGTGAGAAGAGTGCTAGAGCAGAGCAAACATACCGCGGAAGGAGAACATTCGCAAACAACACATGCCTGGATGCGTCAGATAGACGGCTATGCATATACGCGATCAAGCCTTGTGTGGGGTCCATGACGAAGTCGCGAAATGTGATTCCGACGTCTTCAAACAGAATGAGAGACCCGGGATTATCCCTGGATGGAAGGCTGGCGAACAGGATGCTGCGGGCAGCCAGTAGATTGAGTCTTGGAGAAAATCCCATCGACTAGTTCGTACGCATTCCATGGCCCATCACCTCCATCCAGGTCTGAGGAAGCAATGTCACCGCTCATCCATGCCAGGCTCTGCATGCCACTGTGCGATAGCGTCCGACATAGGATCGTCGGATACCTTCCCGCCCTCGTAGCGTGAGGTCGTCGTGGTGAGCGTCGTTGGCGGCTAACAACACCCACAATGTCCTACTGTATGACTAACATTAGGGTTAGGTGGTTCAGTACGTCCGTAGACATTCTTCTTGCGGCCGGGTTGCTCTCATGCACTGCATGTGGAACTGGACTTCAATTTGGCGCCGTACCATGGGTGGTTCTGACTTAAAATATTTCCACGCTCACATAACTTTCATCCCGGCCGAATCTGCCGATAATTATCATCAAATACACTCAATACACAGTATACAAAAATGCTCGGAGCCTATGGTGGCAATAGTCGTCAGCAGCCCTGCAGCAGCCTAAGCCCGAGTCGTGTTTGACCGCGCCAACTTCACCCTCCTTTGGGCTTCACGCGCCGGCCAGCGCTACTACCATCGTCGCCTCCTTCACGATCGGTCCGAGTCAAACGCTTGCCCAGCGTTTGTAACGTGGAAGTCAAAGGAGTGAGGGTAGAACTTGGGGCCATGTTTGCCACAAGCTGGAAGGTCTCGATGAACTTCTCGTGGATTCCTTTAAGTTCATTTTCCACCGGAACATATGCACCTGAGTGGATGGCGTGCGTCTCGCGGAAATCCTTCTCGGCAGACAGGTATGCTTCATGGAGATCATCTCGCAGGGTGTTCAATTTGTCTCTGATCTTGGACAACTTTGACCCCTCGAGGAAGCACTCCTGGGTTACTGCATCAAATGAGGATTCAACCGTCATGATTGTAACCCTTGTGGAATTGCTAAGATCATCCCGCGGGAACATTTGGAAGAGGGCTTGCTCCTGTAAGCTCAGCCGCTCTTCTCGGTCCTCAGTGGTATGATGATCTGTTGGCGATGAGGAGCTGGAATCATCAGGTGGGAGCGTATGATAGAAAATCTGCCAAACGGCGATCCACCACAGTGACTCCAGGTCATGCAGAGGGTTGTGACGAAATTTTGGCGTGTCTTTGTATCGAGCGCGGGTAAACAAATACCTTGCTTCGGCAACCTCACAAGCCATGAAGTTGATTGTTCCCTACAGACACTTTTAGTCAGGGCGAATGACAGAACAGGAATGTAGATGTACCGTTCGAATGTTATGAGCAGGAGTAACGTCGGACTCCTGCTTCATATATTCCAGGTCACTCAGCAGGCCAACATTTTCACAGACAAGTATGTTTCCTGGGCTGATATCCCTGTGTACCCAACGATATGTCGCCATCAGTTGGAGAGCTGATTGATGAAAATGATAAGTATGACGAATCGAATGGACAGTTAGTACGCACCAATGGCGGCATCTCTCATCGCCAAGAAAACTGGGGCAGAGTACGGATAGAGTATATCGGCTGTGCAACTTGTGCGAAATAAGACGATAGTGTGCCTTCGGCCATATACGCGTCGGAAGAAGGGCATAGTTAGATAGGTTATAGGTAACCCTCCGGTACTGACAGAGATGGCTATGCCATTACTTTTATGGACTCTGAGCTTGAGCTCATCCGAGTCAGGTGGAATTTCGTGGCCCCGTTGAATAAAATCGAAGGTGTCGTCAATTTGGCCATCGATGAGGACGTTGCCGGAATAAAGTACAGTGACGAAGTGTTTTGCAATCTTGTCTTTGTTCGTCTTATCATTGGAAGCTTGTTCTTCGAGCATTGTTCGAATGTCACCTTCCCGAACGCGGTCAGCATCAATCCATACGTCTTTAACGACGACGTGCATGTCGGTGCCATCCGATTGCCGCAATAAAGCTTTCCAGACGCGCGTACCACGTCCACGAACAGCATCAGCACCGAAGTCGGCGATGAGTTCGACTGTCTTGACATATACTACTTTTCCAGTGACTTTATCCTGAACCTGTATTTTATACTCCTCAGAATTGCCAGTGGATAGGCGCTCGATAGTGGGATCCCAACCCATTTGGATTTCTGTTGCGAAGCAGAACGAGAGTGCAAAATGGATAAACTTCTCATGCTCCTACAAGGGACAGGTGCTCATTAATGGCGATGCCGTGTACCGCATGACTGCTGGCACAACTTACTTGTATGAAGTTGAACGACTTTGTAACGTAAACCGTTGACCGACATGCAAACCATATTCTCGTCTGAGTGTTTTCGATCGTGAGCCCATAGGTGAATCTGCGACACGGATCTTTTCGCATGATGTGAGCCATAGCGTACAGAACTTTTCGTATATTCTATATGACATTGCCCAATGAGAAAAGTGTCGTTCTAATAGCTAGTAAGACTCACGTCATCCCTATCACTTTCAGAGGCGCCAAGCTTATATTCGCAAGGCAATGCAATGTTGAACCAAGAGTAATTTGGCATGCGTGCCGACTTGGAGGGATGGGTTTTGGACTTTGACTCTAAATCCTTCCCAGGATCGTCGCAAGCTTTTAAACGCATGAAACAACCGTCTGGACGGATAAGGTAATCGCCAGGGTGCGCGGGAGACGTTTTGGGGTGATGTACGAGCTTAGAACTTTCCGGGTTTCGAATGCCACCGGGAATAATGACAGCGACCTCGGCTTGAAAAGCTGCAATGATATGATCGACGAAAAGTGGCAATTTGCTGAAAACGGCATCTTCATCCTTCTTATTCGTTTCACTTATGTGCGCTGGGTCCTGCTCGAAGCAATTCGGTATCGTCCAGGACTGTTCGCCTTCGCCCGGCGCTTCTGGAAAAACTGATTTTATTGTACCTTCATTCAAAAGTCGTTCTTTGACCTGTGAGACGCTAACTCGAGGTACCGGCAATGGGGGCAAGATATTCTCCAAAAACCAGTCGATAGGGACCTCTGGAATTTTGTCACCAATGTCCCGCAATAGGGCGGAGCGTTTTCGTTCCAGGTGACGTTCGCTTATCGGCTCATTATGGTCCGAATGACGGTACTTCGAGCGGGCAGGTGTATTATTGATGTCAGATTGCCGACGATGGGTTGGTGGAGGGGTTTGTGGAGCTCCAGACATGATGTTTAAACAAGCGAATGCACTGATCGAGATATGCAGAGACGGCGAGGTTCACATACAATCGGACTGGATAGACCTAAAGGTTCATTATTGGAAGAAGAATGCATCGCCCTCGATCAATAGACATTGAAGACAAATTAGAGGTTATGAAATACTTACCAAGTACTCCTACAACCGAACTGAAATATAGGGCATATGAATCGGGAGTTGGAGACGACTGGACGTGTCAATCGTCGGACTCACAATTTTCAATGCGCGACAGAGAGGGCGAGAGCAACCCAAAATTACGGCGCTGCGGGGAAAACCGCCATGGCCATCACGTGAGTTTCGGAATTGCCCACCGCCCATAACCCACAGGACATCATAATTGACTACCGTTTTACATCACGTGAGGGGCACGTGCCGGCCAACGCGTCAACGCGTACATCATTCCTCATCTGCGGCGATGCCGTACAACTGCGTCAGGTCTCATTATCTGTGTATCTAATCACCGCCAATATATATTATTAATTGTTCCAATGAGGCGTACATGTGTAGTGGTGCATGTTTCCGGAAAGTCCGCCGAATACCCACTTAAAAGCTGAAGCTACACTCCCATATCCTCCAGCGCACTTGCTACAGCTTTCCTTTCCCATTAGCCCTTGGCTTAACAAATGCTTGCCATGATCTGTATACACTACGCTTCGCTAAAACGTCACCTCCGACCGGCCTGCTTTCCTCCACCTTGTCACCTTATGTCACCCTTTTATTTCCTCTTCCCACTGTCACTTTCCTTCACTCTTTCAATCTCTAACCTATTTTCTTCTCATATCATGAATGTGGGACAACCAAACCATCCTTTGCCAATCCGAGTCCAAAGGTGCGCTGTGTGTAGCCATGCTGTTAGGGAATTTGTAGCGTGCAAGGGATTGGGGACAGCGGCGAATAGAGGAAGGGTGATGCAACAAGTAAGTATTTCAAGTTCTTTCAAGCCCTGTGTTGTATCTCACCTTTTTTCCAGTGTTCAAATAAGACGTGCAATGCCACAATATTCCACACTGCAGCGTTTGAGAGCTATGAACAGGCCGTTCAACAGGCCGAACATTACAATGCTTTCGCACCGTGCGCTCAAGCTGCCCCAGTGGGCCCAGTTCAACCTTTCTATCTTCCGGCACCTGGTCTCGTTCCGGCTCTTGCAGCCCCCATTCCGGCTCCTGCCCAGCTGCCTCCCCCCCCTTTCCACTACCACACCCTTCAGCAGCACCTGTTTTGCAGCATCCCAAAGGATCATTTAGTTCTGCTGGATTCTGGTGCTTGCTAAAGAAAAACGGCAAACCTTCGAGAGGTGCCCAGAATTGTATTTTCAGGAGATGCGCTGGATGTTGCGGGAAGGAATTCGAGACTGCAGAGAAACAGAAACAGAAGCGAGCCGAATGTCCTACTCACAACAAACGCTCAGCCCAGTGGACTGCACCAGTTACCGTTCTCGCTACTCAACCCCTTGACCCAGCTCTCAACTCGAGTATTCCCACTGCATCCAACTCTACTGCCTCGGGTAACAAGCTAGATACAGTCCATGTTAGACCATATGCTGTTGGTCCCATGTGGAATGCAGAAGCTAGGGCCGCTCATGAGGCTGCAGCAATCGCACAGCAGCGGAAGGTTGAAAACCGTCTCCTCAAAATGGCTTCCGCCCCATAGAACGTCGCTCGTCCTAAGATCACGCCACATGAAGCTACGCAAAGCTGCTCATTGTGGGTTCGACGGCGTCCAAATCTGGCAAACACCTTCCGGAGCCCTGCATCAGGCTTGTCGTCACATGGGTTGATGATCTCGCCATCCGCATCTATGAGAATTTCATCAGGTGACAATTCCCTGTCCTGTGTGGCGCCGCATCGGCATCTGCTGCATGAAGGGCTTCTATACCCATGGACTTATTTGTCTTTGCCATACGTTCCTTCAGTTGAAAGATAGCCTTTCCTTGTTCAAGAAAGTGCGTTTCTGCTGCGCGATGTTTTGCAATCGAACATGTTTGAAAATATTCCTCTGCTGGATCGCTGCATGCATCGACAGCACATTTGTTCTTATGGCTTGTGTGCAGGGAGCAATATCGATCCTTATTACTCTCGAGTCCCTCCTTGCAATCATGGATGCCACAGCAAGGGTGGCCAAGGCTGACGCCGTCGGTTACGACCGATCTCATAGCTCCGGTAATGTTTCCATCTGCGTCCTTGGTGTGCTTCACACAGAGGTTACATGCATGATTCCATGCAGGCTGTCCGGTACCTGCCATGGCAAGGTTTCGAGCCGTGATGGCGGCATGCCATCGTGCAGACTGAGCGGGTGCTTTGTGGGGAACTTGCAGTGACGTCTTGTGCTCGCTGTGCCATGTAAGGAGCGCGTGGATGGTGAACGCTTCGCCAACGAGCTCGTAGTTGATGTTGAAAGAAATGGGCCAATCTGGGGGTAGTGCTACAGCCGACGGTAGCGAAGCGGATTCCTCGTTGTATATTCGTGCACAGTTCAATGATGAAGTCCTGTAATAAATAAGCACAATAATACTGCAGATGAGTGTGGAGATACGTACCAAGCCATGGCCATCTGCACCGTGAAACGCTCACAAAGATCCCGTTCAACAAAGAAGTGTGGTGCTACTTGGATTGCGCGTACTGTTGCCGATAGGTCTTCATGCTCATAGTTGTAGTATGCTCTTATATTGCCTTGAACGAAGCAGTCGGGATGGTAGCGAGTGTTACAACCTAGTGAGGGCAAAAGATGATAAACTTAGAAGTCTGGCCAGTATATATCCTATCCCTCACCTCGGCAGTACGTGGAGGTCACATTCACAGGAACTGGACCGAACGATTTGGTAAAGCAGGTAGCTTGATGTGTGTTTACCTCACGAAGTTCCGGCGGCTTTCCTGAAAGCCGCTGATATGAACTATTGGGGCAATGCAGCCTAATACACGTTCGAACCGGAGGTAGGAACTCGTGGATAGCTGTTAAAGTAAGGTAAAGTCACAGTAATGTAGGCGAGTGATTCATATGCACTTACGGACATGTACCGGCGTGCCGTGCCTCAGGAAGAGGGTTAAAAGTGAACCCCAATTCCGAGGAGCAATATCGGGATGGTTCCACGCAATTTCTCTGAATGCTGTCCAACAGAGACGAGCAGTATAGTCATCTATATCGAGAGCGAGCTGCAGAAAGTCATGCAACGACCTTGGAAGGCCATCCGGAGTGGCCTCTTGAGTCAACACCTGCGTGAACGCGATCCTTGGTTTCAGGTGGCGTAGAAGGGCAATGTACATCGTTATCTTATCAATCGCTAGGGATGCCAGCTGGGGATAGAGCCTGCAAGCATTCGTGATATCAGTGAGTGACATGGTTACGGTCCAAGGTCGTCAGTGCCACGACTTCAACGCGACTTTGACGCGTCTTGGAGAAACATACATGCTTTACACGCATAACGCATAGAAAACTCATGCCAATCATTATTCCAATCGTTATTCTAATCTATCTACACTACTAATCCAGTAATCTATTTTAGCAGCAGTGAGATTGATATATAACTCATGCGCCCACTATGGACTATGTCCACAGTGCACGCCGGTCCCCTGAGGTCCATTGGTTTGTAATGGCCGGCCATGGCCAATGGCCATGGCCTTTTTCCCTGTAGCGCCGTATTCCTCGAGCAACCCGGCCGTTGAAATTTAAAGATTTAGAATTAGTTTATTTCTAATACTAGCGGATCTTCTAATACATCGGAAATGTACCCTTTAAACCCAGAAAAAGTAAAAGACGTTTAAAGATATCCATTTCTATTTACCAACATTTATGGCGCAGCAACAAAATAATTGGAATTTAAAAAGATCAGAATCTTCATTAGAATCCAATAATTGCCTTTGAAGGTAATAGTTTGTTTTATATGTGTGTAGTCAGCTGACAGGTCCGCCGGACTGGTCCGACGGACATGTAACCCTAAACTAAAAATAACTTATAGGCGTGTATGGGTGACGAAGTCACGTTACTTGATGACGTACTGCACTTGCAATATTATTTACTTAACTGTAAAACGCGTGTCCTGCCTCTGCCACGACTTCCGCAGCATAAAGTACGACTGCTATTGCTTCAGCTTACTGCTGGCTTCCATGTCCCCACATCAAGATGCCACCCCTAAATCCCTTTTCGACATTCTAACGAACTATCCGGCTCTAGCGCAGGCTGTGCCTCTTCTGCCACTGTTTCTCAAATATGGACGAGCCAATGCAGGCGTGGGTGTGTTTCGTCTATTCAAAGTTATATATGATCTAACTTTGCAGCGTTCTATTTCCACGTAACCCGCACGTAGGACAATTGGAGCCGAGTATGTGAGGAGGTTGAGGGGGTGCTGGTTGAGGCTGGAGCTGCTGGGGAATAGGAACAGGAACAGCAGTGACTAGTTGCTGTGGTTGTTGCAGTAAGGGAGCATGCGGTCGTGAACGAAGACGATGTGGCAAGTTAAGCACTGTGAGGTAAATACAAAATAATCATGGTGTGAACCATATCCCCTGATGAGATCCGTGTCTGGTGAAAGGGGAGCGACTTAAAAAAGAGCGAGTACTCATGATTTCAGCCGACGATACAGCCATTATAAAACCACAGATGTTCCCGAGACATCAAAATGGTACGGGAAAGTGAATGATGCAAGGTTTGAAACGGACCATGTATTACTTACGGCTATCGCAGTGTGCCTTCTATTGATGAAATAGCATGTGACGGAAAAAACCTCACTGATGGTCAAGACTTGCGCTCCAACTCATCCACCTCGTCTACTCCCGGCACGGTTGTCGTGCACTCGCTTTCCTCGGAGCAATATACTACACCTTCTCCCCCCCCTTCTTCTTGTGACTCTGTTGAATTCACCCTTGAGCATCCGACTTGCATGCCTGACTCTTTCCTTCGTGGGTCCAACTCCCCGCCTACCTTCGGTCCTGCGGTCGCTGACAAGGCAGTCGGAGTATTAGAAGACGACGGTAGTTCATTAATGTTGTTCGTTGAAAGGATCTAAAAGTTATTTCTGTAACAGGGTGGTTAATGTGGGCAAAGTTGCCCCCACACCCTATCCCCGTGCTTCATGGACCTTCATGAATTGCTCAAATCCAGTGGACGACGAGTCACAGACGAAGGGGGTATCGGCAGCACCTGGGTGGGAAGACGTATCATGGATGCATGGAAATGTAAAGAACTGCATTGAAACTCACCAGCCCCATCCAAAAACTGAAGTTGCTCGGGTCGTTGACTCGCTTGGGACCGCGCGTATGGTTGAGACACTGCACAACTCACGGGGCTATGCCATTGCGTAATTTACCGAGAAACTCATGGCATAATTCCATGAGACCATCATTTGTCACGGGGATGCCACAAACTGTTTCACCATCGTTGCCAGCTTGATATTTCCCGAGGAAAAATCATCAAGGAAGCTATGACTAAGGAGGACGTACTCCCATTCGATTGGGTAGCTCCTCAGCTGGCTATCACATGCGGATTTTGCAGTAAGGCTATCAATGCTCGCGCCCCAATGGCTGGGCCCGGAGGCAGAACGCGGGTATGGTGGATACACTAATGATCACCTTAGTGACTGATCTTGCAAGGACAGGTGAATTGCTGTCAAGCGTGCGGAAGGTCATTGCCCCGATGTTCCCTATGTCTTAGTACCATCGGCCTCGCTTTTGATTCGGCGCGTGACAAGGAGAAGGGGGAGAAATGAGGGTGGGAATGAGGGTGGGAGTGGGGAGAGTGGGGGCGGGAGTGGTAGGAGTACGGGTGGGGAGAGTAGGGGCGAGAGTGTAGAGCGTGAGAGTGGGAAGAATGGGGGTGAGAGTGGTGGGAGTGGGGGTAGCGATGGCGATGACGATAGGATTGAGAATGAGTGTAGGAACTGGAGAAAGACCAAGATATTTCCAGTCGTCCCTCATCGAGCCCTGACTCGGCTATTGCGGAAAACACAACAGGCGACCTGACCCAAGTATGTTCAGTACTAAATTTAACTGGAGGCAACGCCACAAACATGTCCAGACTCCCGAAAGAGCACGTAGGACATTCGTCTGCGGTCTCAAGAGATTTAGGGCAAACAATCGTAGTTGTAAGTAGTGTAGTCATGCGTACCCTGTACCTCCGCATGCACCGACTTGCCGTTCTTCATGTTGATGATGCGATCGTGCTTGTGGCACATCTTACTGTGATACTGTGCCTGGTTGATAGCAACTACGTAGTCGGCGCGGGTGTTATACGAACCGCACGCGCCTGACAAACGTATATGTCTTATTAATTGTCTTCAAGTCGCAGCTCTGCACACCTAAGCCAGGAATGTACCATGTGCCTTGCCCGTGGATCAACTGTGTACCTATCAAGAGTACCTCGCTCAAGAACTCGAAAGTGTTTGTTGATCTTTGCGAGGATGGAGGGTTGGACTTCAGGGTCAACTTGCATGCAGAATAAGGATGCTGTCAAGCGATGAAAAAAAAAGATATATTGGGAATCCTAATACGGCTATATTGTGGACGTGTTGTGGGTACGTTGTTGTGGTGTTGTGGCTATGGGTCCATTAGGGTTATGTGTCAGCGGACAAGTCCGGCGGACCTGTCAGCTGACTATCCCCCAGGGGTTTCCTGTATAGGGCAGACGTGTCACAACGACCGTGCGAACTATGGAACTTCTTTGCATGTCGCCGCTGCAAATCAATTTATCTTCGAAAGAAATTGCAACCGCCTACCAATCTGTTCTGGATGGGAGTGATATAGATTGGATGTTGTTAACCTACGACAAGGGTTCAAATGACCTAAAAGTACGTCCTCTCGGATGGCTTTGAAGAGTCACCAATAGCACGCATAAGGTTCAAAGCCAAGGTTCCGGTGGCCTGGAAGAACTCGAAGAAATTTCAGATAGGAGGTGCATTGTCATCATCTAACCAACCTGTTGTAGACTTTGAATTTGTTCCACGATACAGTACGCTTTTGTACGCGTAAAGATCCCAATGTACGTTCCTTTCCCTGGAGGCAGCTGAAGCAAATCTCACAACCTATATGCCCTAGACCCAGCTATCGAAATTGGTAAAAGTAAACTGGTGCGGGGATGGTGTACCAGAGGTGAAGAAGGGCCTGTTTCGCACGTTGACCAGCAGCTCCGTCATTTGTATTCTAAATTCGTGCTCACAGGCACCCATTCAAGCGCAGTGGCCCGCTATCTAGAGGGGACGCATGTTGTCAACGCTAGCACCGAGGTAAATTATTTACAAAAATTATAGTGTTTCTCCTTGCCTTTTACCTGATGCGCACTCATAACCTCATTCCGATGTGTCGCCAGCGCTCATCATGAAACGCGTAAGGGACGCATCTGGTGCCAACTATTCAGTGCACAATGAGGCCACCCGTAGTGCAGAACCTATCGCGCCTGTTGGCACGAATTATACACCAGTAGGTAAAGTCGACATGGGTGCTTTACGGAAAGGTGCACCAAAGGACACTTATCAGTAGTAAAGTGGTAAGTGTGTTTGGTGATGAAATTTATCGCTTGGAAACATTTGTGGGTTAGGGAACGTCTTACACGCCTGCCAGGGAAGAGCTGCTCACTTTTCGTCCAGCACCGCCCCCCTTCGGCATTCTAGTCCATTAAATCTACTACTCCATCATGGGATGATGATGGTTGCCCTCCTGTTATGCCGCTCACGCCAGCAGCTCCGTGTCCAACCCCTCCGGCTAGAGCACGGCCTCCGGTTCTGTTGAAGGAATACCACGTTCAGTTTTAACCTACACTGCAGGCTATGGCCCCCGCGTCTTCACAGTCCGCCAGGCCCACACCACCACCTTCCAAACCTGCCGAGGAGGATCGTATTGTGCATGTCGTGAGTATTATGATGTGCTTGCAACATCGATATATTGAAGTTGGCCTCTCAAGAGACTGCTTATACTCCGGTGTGTTTGCCGGCTCCCAAAAAGCTGGTAAACCCCTTCGATTCTCATCAACGAGCGGGTGCCAGTAATGCATCTGTGGCACGAGAACCCCCCATCAGCAGCAAGAAGTTGACATGGTCTGAACGCCAGGCTCTGGCAAAGAAGCAGCAGGCGGAAGAGGCGAGGTTCGAGGCCGCCAGTGTAACAACTGCGACCGCAGTCGACGTCAATCGCGTGGGTTCTGTCGCTGCTGCTGCTGCAGACAGGCAGGCTTGCCAAAGAGGAGGACAAGCCGTGTAGTGACGAAGAAAAGGATGTAGTAGTTCAATATGCCGCCATAGCAGCACCGCCGCCACGCCACCACCACCACCTCCGCCGCCGCCGCCGCCCGTTGCTGCAGACCCAGACCCAGACCAGACCCAGAGGTGCCGCCTCTGCCTCCGCCGCCGCCTCCTCCTCCCGTACCTTCATTGCTCCATCCTATTAGAGGTTACTCATACCCTTACCCCACTCTTTCGCAGCCTATGGCAACACCGCCGCCAGAGCTGGCTGCTACTGACTAGCCAACAGAAGAAGAGGTGGGCCTTCGACGTTTCCCTCTGACGTAGGGGTGGTCGCATTAGCCCGCGGCAGGTAATTTACAGGTTGAATGCCAGGGGTCTTGGCCGTTGTTCAGTTTGCCTATGTGAAGACAATGAGATGGATTTGGTCGAGGGTGAGTTATCGAACAAATCGAACAACTTGATGATGGCACGCTGTAATTTTCCACGGTTTTGCTTATTGACTCACCATGGTCTTTCTAAGTTGGTGGCATGGCGTTGGGAGTGGTGGGGCTAAATCAAGATTATTCCCCGGTATGGTTTTCTCCTCATCGGAGTATGATATTTCAGGAAACACATTGTTTCGTTGGCAGCAGATTGCAGAGACACAGATTATTGTCACTACACCAGAAAAATGGGACGTGATAACACGCAAGAACACTGACACTAGCTACACCAATCTAGTGCGGTTCGTCATCATCGACGAGATCCATCTGTTGCATGGCGAACGTGGACCCGTCTTGGAGAGTCTTGTTGTGAGGACGATCAGGCGAATGGAGCAAACGCAGGAGTACGTACGTTTGGTTGGTCTTTCAGCAACGTTACTCAACTATAAGGACGTTGCCAAATTCCTCAGAGTTGACGAGAGCAAAGGCTTGTTCTATTTTGATGCATCTTTCCGTCCATGTGGACTCCAACAGGAGTTTGTTGGGGTGACAGAGAAGAAGGCAATTAAACGCTATCAAGTCATGAATGGGGTCTGCTATGAAAAAGGTACTTGATCAGGCTGGCAAGAATCAAACGCTCGTTTTCGTCTATTCGCGCAAAGAGACCCAGATTCGCAATCCACCATGCCGGTATGACCCGCGAGGATCGAACACTGGTTGAAGACCTTTTTATGGCTGGGCATGTGCAATTTCTCGTGTGCACGGCTACTCTCGCGTGGGGAGGGAACCTCCCTGCGCACACAGTCATCGTCAAAGGAACGCAGATTTACAACCCTGAGAAGGGTCGATGGGTCAAGCTTTCATCCCAAGATGTTCTGCAGATGTTGGGGTGGGCCGGATGACCTCAGTTCGATACATACGGCGAAGGGATAATTATCACAAACCATTCGGAATTACACTATTACCTCAGCTTGCTCAATCAATTGAATCTCAATTCGTGTCCCAGCTTGGCGACAACCTAAATGCTGAGATTGTTCTAAGGACGATTCGCAATCAGGACGAGGCTGTGCAATGATTAGGGTATACATATCTGTGCGTTCTTCGCGCTTCTTGAGCGCACGCGTCATCTAGCTATCAGTTACATCCGCATGTTCCGTTCGCCTGCCTTGTACGGTGTCACCGTTGATTATCAAGATGATGGCCCATTGTTAGTGCAGAAACGCGCTGATATCGCACATTCTGCAGCCGTTCTCTCCGAGAAATGCAATCTTCTCAAGTACGAACGTCATTCGGGCAAATCCCAGTCTACGGAACTTGGTCGAATTGCTTCACATCATTACGTCACCTACAATTCGATGTCTACGTACAATCAGCATCTGCAGCCCACCATGTCGATCCTCGAATTAATCAGGGTATTTGCACTGTCGAACGAGTTCAAGCTCATACCTGTGCGACGAGATGTATGTTCCATGGACATACTTTTTCTCTTCGGAGGCCTAATTTGACACGGATTCGATAGGAAACGATCGAGCTTGGCAAGTTGCTAGAGAAAGTCCCCATCCCTGTTGAAGAGTCAGTGGAAGAGCCAGCTGACAAGATCAATGTACCACTTCAAGCGTATATCTCTCAGCTTAAACTCGACGGTATGTATAAAGACTGAACTATGACATGGAAGTCGATCATTTATATGGGATTAAGGTTTCGCCCTAGTGGCGGACATGATATTTGTTCAGCAATCTGCTGGTCGGTACGTGGGCAATAATTGCACTTATCTATTTCACCTTATCTCTCCCATTAATATTTTGCGCGCTATCTTTGAAATTTGCCTGAAACGTGGGTGGTTGATCCCGATCCGTGCAGTACTTGATCTATGTATAATGGTGGATAAACAACTGTGAGCTAATGTCTTGCTGCATAGTGTTAATAGCAGGAACTCAGGCTTTCTGTAGATGGGCATCTAACACGCCTCTTCGACAGTTCCGTGGTGTGCCAGCAGATGTAATCCGTAAGGCAGAAGGCAAACAATTTGTACGTACTCTTATGCCATATTCCCGCATTTACTGACCATATGTTGAATAGCCTTGGTATCGATGCTTCGATTTGGCGAGTCGCTTGCACTGTTTCTCCAAATATGACACTTACATTCCCATAGGCCCCCTAAAACTTGGCGAACTAATCGGTATACAAAACGCAGGCAAGCTTGTTCATCGTCTGGTACACAACTTCCCTAAGCTGGCGTATGTTATTCGCATTATCTTATTTCATTGGGTGTTCACGAGCTTTACAGCATCCAAGCTCAGGTTCAGCCGATCACGCGCCCACTTCTCCGTATTGATCTCACGATTACACCTGACTTCCGATGGGATGAAAAAGTACACGGCGGCGAGGTGCTTCGGCTCTGTTGAGAGGTGCGCTGGTGCCCGTTTCTGTCAGCGCACGGTACACTGCTGCGCGTGGCTGGTGCCCATTCTTGGGAATCAAAGTAGATATGTTTCATGGTGACGAGGAATATAATTCAAGCTGTTATAGAAGCCGAATCGAACAGAGTTATCCGTGCGTACACCTGGTGTATGCGCCCCAAAACGATAGCAGCTGCATTTAACAGCTTCTAAACGATGGGTCAATATGAGTACAATTACTATATTCATACATGAAAGAATATTTAACTACAGAGAAAATAGCTGGGTGATGTTGAAAGACAGAAGTCATGTGATGAAGAGTAGCTCACCGTGGAGTAATAAATTGAGAAGAAAAGTGAATACTTACTACATACAAGTGGAATTAACTAGACATGTGATATTCCTACTGAATTTAAGTTTGCCAGTGCGAGAGGAGTTGTGAGAGAGAAAAGTAAGAAATGTTGCTAGGGCCGTGCAGGGACAGCTCGACGTGTTTCGTGCCTTGATCCGGATCAATGACATGTGTACTCGGATCAAATAATGATCTCGATTGGTGTCAACCGATTGATCTGTGATATCAGATGGACACATGATGTGTGTGCCTCAGCTTGGTGGGCTCCACAAATATGGAAGAGATAGCATTGGCTCAGTCATGCATGTATGTGGACTCGGTGGCTTGGGATTGCATGTGCACATGTCAGATTATATAGTTTCATTCAAATTCTAGAATCTCGCGTTAATACCTTATTGACACTATTTGATAAACCAGAATGGGATGCGAGTAGCTGTTACCGCGCCTAGTATTTGGTGTGAGTTAAATCACTTAGATATAGCGTGATGAGGAGATGGAGCTTGAAATGTGATTCGGGAAAGATCGTGTGAATTCCATCCATACGGCTGGCCAGAAGTCCACGCCATTGCCGGCAATTGACAGAATAATCATTCTGCTCATGACACTACCAGCTATCCGGGGCCTAAGTAGACAACATTGACTTGGGCTGGGCTCAGGCTCACGCGCTAATCATCAACCTCTCAACAGTTACAAAACGGGACAATTCGGCCAGGTGCTTGTCTTCCACTCCTGGACACCCACTCACCAATAACTGGAAGTCCCCCGCATGCCCTGACGGCTGCCTGGCCTCGATATAAGCGATTAAAGCGTTGCCTGTTATATCTTCACAGTCTATGAGCTCGAGCCGGTGTAGGCACGGACCAAGCGAAGTTGATTGGGTAAATGCTTCGTCTGTCATGGTTGAACCTTCGATGCGGAGTTCTTCGAGATGAGCAAAATCAGTCTGGCTGAAAAGCCACTCGCATGTGTCAGCTTGTAGCTCTTCAATGCGATGGAGGTCGAGCCTCTGAATGCGCGGTGCTCGCTGAGGCAAGCGCTTGAGTGATGCAGACACATTAGTAACGCCTTCGTCATCCCAATCTTCTGCATGGCCATCCTCCCTTGACCCATCGAGACGTACGGATCGAAGGGTGGGTGCTTCCAAACACTGCAAGATGTCGAGGCCACAGCCAGGAACTGTGACATCTACCTCATCAAGATGAGGAAGTACCTCGACGCGAGGATAGTCCAGACTGTGGCTGGTTTGGAACGAGAAGGAATGGTACCCGGAGTACTTGAGGTATTTAAGGTGAGGAATAGCCGCAAGGTGTTCAGCGCCCCCTCGATAGGCGTAACTTGGTCGTCAGGCCCAGAGACGATCATGAAGGCGGAGACGGTGGAAAGCAATTTAGATGATGGAGGGGGCATCCTCAGTGGAGAAATAGTTAGTCTCCGAAGCCGTGGGGAAGGATAAAATGCGTGTTCAAAATAGTCCTGGTCCTCATCTGCGCGCCTGTTTGACATCTCGTCAATGGTAATGCACAACTCCTCTAGAAGTGGTGCAGTATTGCCATTGCATTTTCCTTCAGAGAGTGCAATAGATGAGAGGATTGTGTCCACGATATCAGGCGTGGGTACGGCGATGTTAAGGATGCGGAATCGTCTGACCTGGCTATGCAACAGGACCAGCGTCGGCCGCAGATCGGTGACTCCGAGTGGAATCTTGAGGACCACATCCAGTGGACACTCGCCCGATTTCTCGAGCCATTGCCGGAGACCGGTAGGATCATCAAATTGATGTATATGGCCAATGTGGAGGTGTGTCCAGAGCTGCGGTGTGGCTTTGGCTATGTCCCGCCAGAATTGGCAAACACGCATAAGTTGCGTTTGAGAGTTATTGGGTAACTGACAGAAAACATGGCTCCAGACCTCGAAGGGCAAATACATTGAAGTTTGCGGTGGCTAGCAAGTACTTATGTCGCCAAATTTACCGGCCTTTTTGGTGCCGCGGCGCCTTGACGCCCGCGGACTATCCCGCGATGCGGGCACGTGACCGCTCTCTGTCATGACGAGTCTACGGGGACCTTGCTCACCTCTCACCGCTCTTCTGCTGCTGGTGCTGGGAGACCAAGTGGGGACGCGGCTCGCACGACGCTGACGCTGGTGTGGCCAATCTGGGGGCCACACCAGCGTCGGGTGGGACGCGGCTCGCAGCTCGGGGCCACACCAGCGTCGGGTGGGACGCAGGCGCGCAGCTCCCATCCCGCACGACGCTGGTGGGCCAATCTGGGGCCGCACCAGCGTCGGGTGTGACGCTGGCGCGCAGCTTGCAGTCCGCACGGCGCTGGTGGCCAAGATGGGGCCGCACCAGCGTCGGGTGGGACGCCGGCGCGCAACTTGCAGCTCCGTGCGGGCTGGTGGCCCATCTGGGGACCAGCGTCGGGTGGGATGCCTGCGCGCAGCTTCCAGCCCGCACGGCGCTGGTGGCCAATCTGGGGCCGCACCAGCGTCGGGTGGGACGCCGGTGCGCAGCTTGCAGCCCGCACGGCGCTGGTGACCAATCTGGGTGAGTGCCACCTTTCTTATTTTGACCCGTTCTTACCCCTCACACAGGTACAAAATCCCCATCCTCTCCGGACACCCAGGTTGTCGAGGAGTCGACATTCAATTTCTGCACACGCGCACGCGTACGGATCGCGCGCGACTTTCGATGGGAAGTGCTCGCTGGTCAGGAAGGAAAAGTCGAAGGCAGGTGGTGGCCTGTTATCGCGCAACGACAACACGCGTTCAGACTGCGTTCAACTGTTATTATTACTACAAGCCTCGCCTGCGCTTCGCTTCGGCGAGTCTTTTGGAAAAGAGGCCTTGACGACTTGTCAGACAATCACTGATGTCAGGGTGGAACATACACCTGACAATACGCACCAACAGAAACGGGGAATGAAAGCATCGGTCTTCACGCTCGAAGCACTCCAATTCATCTGCGAGTAGACCAACAGTGTATCCCATGAGAGGAATGTGCAGAACAATGTACGCGATGTATTGGAAACAGTCGAAGAAAGGATGAGTAAGAAACCCAGCCATGAATGTTGTTAGAATGCGAGGAGGGAGGTGGAGAGAGACGAAGGCCGGAACAAGACACGATGTGCACTATGCGCAAGAGACAAAACACTAGTGAGCATGCTGTTAACTCACCTAACCGGACTCAACTATGTGAGTGAATGGGCTAGAAACCGATGTATTTGTTGTAACTACTGGGCTAGCTACATATACGAGTGTCGAAGGTATGGGCGCTTGGTCAGGGGTCAGCGGAGTGGGAACTAGATAGGGGTTGCATCCGAACACGGATAGCACCGGGATAGTGCTGGTTTGCGCTGCAGGCTATACTAACATGACGAGTAATCACGATTTACAACAATGAATGCAGGAAGAATCCTCCTGTGAAAAGGGTCTGGAGATGACTCAAAATGGGTGAACATAACAGAGGTGTTGACGACTTGTCAGACGATCGCCGATGTCAAGGGATGACTATACACATACACTGACACTCTGAGGGTAGGAGGCGAGAAACAGCAAAGGACACGGCAGCGTGATCAGACATAAGGGTCATGCGTTAACAAATCACAACGACTGGAAAATATGGGAGAGGAAGGTAACTGTCAGATGGGATTGGCAGAATGGTGTCAGTGGAACCCATGAGAGGAACGTATGGGTCAATGTACATGACAAATCGGAAAACACAAAGAAAGGATGTGTAAAAAGCCCCCATGATAGAAGACAGAATCTGTAGACATCATGGATCGTATTGTCATCAGACCCGGAGACGATCCGCTTGGCCGTCCTGCGAGAAATGTGACCGACACGACATGGTTAGTGTGGCCTTTGAATGGTGCTGAAATTCCCTCCCCGCTGTCTGCATTCCACACACGGATCGTGTTGTCATAAGACCCGGAGACGATCCGCTTGCC